>PVIR01034305.1:0-17422 GCA_004026965.1 Petromus typicus
TAGGTTTTTTGAGACAGGGTCTCGCTTTGTGGTTCAGGCTGGCCCTGAGCTCAGCCTCAAACTCACATCACAATCCTCCTGCCTCTGCCTCCCAAGTGCTGGGATTACAGGCGTGAGCCACCACGCCCGGCACTGCGGTATGTGGTACTGGTTGCTGCTGGGTGTGAGTCTCCACACCCAGTATTGTTATGTGGTTACCAGGGAATCGAACCCGGGTTCTTGCGCTTGCAAGACAGGCGCCAGAACCACTGAGCTAACTCCCCGGCCCCCTCGCTTTAGTTTTCTACACAGCACTGATCACTAACTGTATCGGGCCCTTGGGCTGCCGTCACAGAGCACCAAGCTGAGCAGTTCAAACCACAGGGACAGCTCTGGAGGCTGGAAGCACAAGACGACGTCTGTGGAGAACTCCCTTCCTGGCTTGCCCCCAGCTCCTCATACAGCTTATCTTGGCACCTGAGCAGAGAAGAGAGCCAGGGAACTCTGGACACCTGTTCCTACAAAGACACTCTTCCTCTGAGGTTAGGGCCCTACCACGATAACCTCACTTAATCTTGATCATGTTCTCAGAAATCTCATCTCTAAATAGAAGCATACGAGGTGTTAGAACTGCAACAGAAGAGAGCTGGTGAAACACAGATATTCAGTCCACAAAATCATCTGACATATTAGTATCTTTCTGTATATCTGGTTTATTTTCTGTCTCTCCTCCCTGAAATATTAGGAACCACTCATTTTTGTCTGTTTTGCCCACCCCTGACTGTCAGTATCCAGAACAGTATATGATACACAAAAGTATTCAATTTAATAAATTTAGCAAATGAATGAAAAAGAAAGGCCCAAACCCATGGACAATTAGGGAGAAATATACGGAGGGAAAAAACAATGTAAAATCAGATGCCAAAATCCTCAGTCAAAGAATAGTAAAGTGATGTGTAAGATGACAATAAAGCTGAAGGGGAAAGAGCCGCGTGATTTAAGGACACGAGCTCAGAGACTACAGATTTTTGTTACCGAGTTCCACAAGCAGTTTCTTGTATCCTTTTCCCTTTCCTCCCTCCCTACAGAACTTTCCTGTCTCTCTCCCCTCCTTTGCTCCTTCGCTTCTTTCTTTTAAAGAAGAAACAGAGAGGGGAAAGTTTAGAGAAGTTTGTTCTCACGGTGGAGAGCAAACAGGATACTAAATCTGAAGGGTTTGGAGAGGAAAAAACAGTCACAACTTAAAAGAGCAGAGTAGGAAGTGGGGTATCATCTGGGTCAGGAACTCCCCAAAAAGAGAGAAATTTGGTGATTATGAGCAATATTTATAGAGAACATGGTAAGTCTATTTTAACCTCTTCAGTGGAGAAAAAGTACCTTAAAACCCTTCCATTAAGAACTGTATGCTTGCTGGGACAGCAGGACTGTAGCAAAGGCAAAGCATTTATTTTAGTCAAAATGATGTACAGCAAATTTTCCACTTCAGATAACAAATCCTTAGGTCTATCGCTTTTTCGGTCTCATTATAGATGACAATCAAATTGCACATTTATACAACTTAATTACTTCCCTCTTGCCAGTGCAATCACAAAAATAAGCACCCAAATAACTCAAATGATTATTAAATTCTCTTAGGTATCCTAGAAATGAAGTAATCTATAGGAAAATACAGTGAGACAGAGCTCTCTTAGGCTTTAAGGCTTATATGTGTTGAAAATGTGAGGTTATCTCTGTTAAAAGTCATTTTGCTGAATAGCTCATAAAGGGTAAATACTATTCATTAACAAAGACTAGCCGACATGTAGGCATAGAGATGAAGGAACTTACCAACTGGTGTCCACATCACTGGGGTTTGTTTACCTCAGAAGCAATCCTTCAGAAGTCGTATCTCACAAATTACAAGGTACCTTGGATCATCTGTGTGTCTTATCTGGACATTGTCATTTTACTTTTTCAAACATCCTAAAGCCAGCGTTGCACTAGGGAGGCACTAAGTTAGAATGCAAACTAGCGGGGAAACCCTGCATTTGCCCCGTGTCCATGGCTTTTACACAGTTCCAGATGTTCAGTACATTAATAATGCACTAACCCAGAGCCTCTTTTTTGAAACTTTAGAAAGTGCAAATTGCATTAAGACCTCTTTGCCCTCATTAATGGTATTGTTACAATCCCTGTCCTCTGGAAAATGTTTTTTGGCATGTGTTTAACTTTATGATATTGCCATTTACTCACTTTAATAGCTAGTACTCAAGTCTTAATGCTTTTAATAGTTCTGCCTAAACAGACTACCATCTTTTGTAATCTTATTCACATAATTTATTTAAGTAAAACCTATCATATTTTCCACCTCAAGATGATACTTCACTGCTTCATCAGGTTTTAACATTTGAGAAAGATTTATTTTCTTTTCTTGGGTTTTATGTACCCATTGGAAGCATGTTAAAAATAAAATGGTCCACTTTAAGTACTAATAAAAATAAAGTATAATTTTGTAGGGTTGTGTTGTTGTTGACAGTACTGAGAACTGAACCCAAGGACCACTGAGTTAAATTCCCAGCCCTCCCTCTGTTACATTTTATTTCAGACAGGACTGCACTAAGTTGTTCCGACTAGACTCGAATTTGCAGTTACACCTCAGCCTCCTGAGAAGCTGGGATCAGAGATGTATACCACCACGCCCATAGTAGTGGTTTTTCAGTAAAATTTAAATTATAATAAAAATGAGTCTATCCTTCATTATTGCTGCAGCCAAATCGCTGTCTATGAAATAAAATACACAAACTTCTATTAAAGTACTCGTAGAACAAAGAAAGAGTTTATAATCATCTCATTAGATATAGAAAAAACACTTGACAAAACTTCACCAAAAAACATTAGAAATTAACAAAGAGTAAAGTTGCAGGATAGATTCAAGATACACAATGCTAACAATCAACACATAATAAAATCAACACACATATGCTAACGAACTATCCAAAAAAAGAAATGTCATTTAAAATAGCTACAAAATAATAAAACACAAATAAATTTAAACAAGGTGGTGAAAGACTTATACATTCAAAACTACAAAAGGTCGATGAAAGAAATTGAAGACGCACAAATACATGGGAAGCTATTCCATGTTCATGGATTAGAATATTGTTAAAATGTCCATGAAAATTAATCTCCAAAGCAACACTGTCAGGTTAGGCCTTACTGGAAGTATTTAGGTTATGGGAGTCGAACACTCATTAATAACTTTAATGTCAATTACAAAAAACTCAAAAGGAGTTTATCTGAAAATTGTCGGCTACAGTATTATGAAGATTAGCTATAGAATGATATTTACAGATTGTAAGAAGGATGTAGTACCTCAAGGTTTTATGTCTTTTTGGCCTGTGTCAAGCTAAAAAAAACCCCTTTTAACATAAAAATGCACAGCCGATTAATCAGAAGCTCCATTTAACCAATTTGCTAGGCCTTTACCCAAAAATATTTTCTACATCTTTCCATTTTTGAAAAATGAGAACCAAGATGTAAAAACAGCACAAGGGGATAAGATGATTTGAGCTTCCATGTATTCCACAGGAATCCCTGCCTCTGCAAACTAGATTAGCTGGCCACAGTTTTATCTTAACTGATGTGCCTTTATTATTCTTAGATTTTTCACTTTAAAAATTATAGTTCATATTTTTTACAAAGCTTATTTGAAACCAAATATTACACAAATGTATGTGCACTATCAATAGACAAGGGGAGGGAATCACTACATATATGCACACATGCACATAAAAGAAAATGAAGCAAAAATAACATGGCTATTTATATTACTACTTTTCAGCTGCCTTAATTATTTTTCAGAATATTCACTCATTCATTAAAGCAGCTATGCTTTTATAGTAGTCTTATATTTATGTTCTGAAGGATAACAATTAAGCTCAAAAGTAAAAACGATGTAAAAAAGGAAATATAAATATAGATATTGGGCCGGGGATATAGCTCAGTGGTTCTGGCACCTGTCTTGCAAGCGCAAGGGCCAGGTTTGATCCCTGGTAAACACAAAACAATTCTGGGCGTGGAGACTCACCCCAGCAGCAACCAGTACCACATACCACAGTGCCGGGCGTGGTGGCTCACGCCTGTAATCCCAGCACTCGGGAGGCAGAGGCAGGAGGATTGCTGTAATGTGAGTTTGAGGCTGAGCTCAGGGCCAGCCTGAACCACAAAGCGAGACCCTGTCTCAAAAAACCTTAAAAAAATAAATAAATATCTGTATAAATAAATACAGATATTACCAATATATACTGTTCTCAATGAATGTTACAGATCAAATTAGTATTTATCAGGTCAACCACGTTTCATATATTGAATTCTAGAAAGTTAGTATAAAGATAGCATTGAACCAAGAATTCAAGCTTCCTACTACATCCCAAGGGCCTCAGCATCATGAAGACCCTACACCTTAATACTACAGAAAAAGTGTTTCTTGAAAAGGCCCCGCTGATCATTTAAAATAAGACAAGTCATGGGGCCGGGGATTTAGCTCAGTGGTTCCGGCGCCTGTCTTGCAAGCGCAAGGGCCCAGGTTCGATCCCCCGGTAACCACATACAATACTGGGCATGGAGACTCATGCCCAGCAGCAACCAGTACCACATACCACAGTGCCGGGCGTGGTGGCTCACACCTGTAATCCCAGCACTCAGGAGGCAGAGGCTGGAGGATTGCTGTGATGTAAATTTGAGGCTGAGCTCAGGGCCAGCCTTAACCACAAAAAGCGAGACCCTGTCTCAAAAAAAAATAAAATAAAATAAAATAAGGCAAGTCAATCATCTATAGAAATTTCAAGTATCTAAATAAAAACAAAATACCTTTGCAATGTAGTTAAGACTTGGGGGTGTAGCTCAGAGGCAGATCCCTTGCCTGCCATCCACAAGGCACTGGCTTCAATCCCAGCATTAAAAAAAAAGTACCATGCCAGGGTTTTAGCTCAAGTGGTATCGTGCCTACCTTGGAAGCACAAGAGCTCAAGTTTGACCTCTGGTGCAAAAAACCCCAAAAAACAAAAAACTATCAATTCAGTTTCTCCGTAAGATTAAGTAGCTTAAAACTGAGAAATATATCAAACTTCTACTAACTCTACAAATTTCTCAACATACAAATTTAAGAACAAAAACATTTGCATTTTATTTCTTACTTGACATTTAGTGTTGAATGTAAAATGTTCCTGAGAGAAAATGGTTTATGCATATTATTCATAAAGATGTAAGAGAAAATCAAAGTATGTAATGGACATATAAAAAGACCCACGTTGCTACTCTGGCACCAGATAGTCCCTTCAACATTACTTCATGGAAACTTTCTATCCACAATAAAACTTAGAAACTCTTCCACTCATAAAAATGATCTCTCAGAGTTCTAAAGCAGTGGTGCTACCAATTAAACGACAATAAGAGTCGAATCAAATTTATTTTAGTGGAGGAATTACATTCTTCACAGAACAATTGAAATTTCTAGTAACATTAGAAAACTAGAAAATGTGGGGGAAAATGTAAAATAACTTCACCACCTTAAATTTTACTTATACAAGTAACGGAGTTTATATTAAAAGGAAACAGGTCTCATTTTTCCCAGTGCATAAGTGAAGTATTGAGTACCTCACTCATTCTCACTATCTAGACATACAGGAAAATATACCCCGAGACATATGATTTGAAAAGCTACAGACTTCTTCCAATTTACCCTATCAAAATGTGCAGTCTCTGTCCAGTCTTCCCACTGCATTTTCACACAAACTACGTAAGCTTAACTGATTGTAAGCATATTTTCTGTGACCTAAGCTACCTTTGATATTCAATAGGGTACCATCTCCTTCGTCATTCAATCAAACATGGACTCTCCCTACTCTTAACTTCAAGTATCATTCTTCTTCTTCTCTAATGGCTTTAGGTTGTTTAGTGCTAGAGGGATTCGTACACATATTTTACAGCACAATCAAACAAATCTTGAGTTTTTTTCAAGTTTGAATGTTTAATACAACTTAGAAAGTTCTCTGCACAAAGTATATACCCAACCATTTCCTCAGTGAATAAATTAAGTGTGAAGTTACCAGATTCCTCAAAAAGATCTCAAACATAATACAAGCAAAGTTTTCAGTGTGCATAGTATTTTAAAGAAAGCCAATAAAGATACTAAAGATTCTTTCTCACTACGAAATAAATATTTGGATATACAGTGGATCCTCAAGCTATGACCAGCTTAACATACAAACAACTGGGATTCATCCAATTAAGATTCACCTATCTCTTGGAATCAGGAGTGCAGGTCAGTGGCTACTGCCTGCCTAGATTCCTAAAGTAGAAGTGTAGATTATGATTTTAAGATTTTTTTTTCTAATAAACATTAGAATATATGCACTTCCGGCCAGGCATGGTAGAACATTTTTGTTAATCCCAGCATTCTAGGAGGCTGAAGCAGGAACATCACAAGGCTGGGTGCAGGCTGAGCAACTCAAGACCTTATCTCAATCAATCAGTCATTAAACATTTTAAATGTTTTAATATTTTTATCTCAATCAATCAGTCATTTTACTGAGAAGGCCCTGAGTTCAATCCCGAGTACCAATTAAAAAAAAAAGAAAAGAAAAGAAAATAATCTATGCTTATGGATTAGAAGACTGGGCCCAGGGAGGTAGCTGAGTGTTACGATGCCCGCCTAACAAGTGTAAGATCCAGCTAAGTTCAATACCCAGTACTAGGGAAAAATTTAAAAAGGCATCCAGATTAGAGGACTCAGTACAATGACAACACAGCCCAGAGCAAACGCAAGCTCAAATGCGTAAGAAATCTCGAAGAACTCAACATAGTCAAAATAGCCTTGAAAAAGAAAAATGCCACCCACTTCTCTACACTGAAATTAAGATTTTTTTTTCCCTGATACTGGGGAGCAAACTCAGGACCTTGCACTTTCAAGGCAGGTGTGGTGCTGCTGAGGTAAATTCCTGGCCCTCAAGTTAGATTTTCATAAAATACGTTAGTATTCTCAGGAGTTATTTGGGTTTCAGTGTTTTGGCTATTATTACCAAGATATTCTGTATCATTTTAATTTAGCTAAAAAAATTATTTAAAATCGGAATGACTCCAAAAACAAGGGGAAAATCTCTCTCTTCTGGTCAGATACATAAATAAAGTAACAGTCAACACAGAACCTGGGGCCTAGTTAGTTTTGCTTTACTGAAAACATTCAAAAGTATAATTTTTGAGAATGAAAAAGACGATTTCTCTTTCTTTCAATTATGAAAATACCAAGTTGCCTCCAAAAATAAGAATCATAAACATAAGCAGCACTCTCCCATAACATTACTTGACATTATTTGAAGACTTTCATTTTTTTGCACTTTTCAATAAAATAGTGATGGAACAAGCAGGCAGTATCTTATAAATAAGAAAAATAATACATGATGCTTGTTATTACCTTTTGCTTCTCACTATAGAAAGTTTATCATTCAATTCTTTGTGATAGTTTAAAGGCAAAAGAGATTAAGCGGTATTCCCTTACCTTGTAAGATGGCAAAAAACACAGGACCCCTTGGCTCACAGTCTGACACACAGATAACAGAAGCGCGCCCACTTCATCCTGGAACTCAAACGTTTCAGTATGCTGGAAGGTAGCGCACAGATTCCGACCCTTAGGACCCGAGCCAATGGTACCAACCCAAACCTGCAAGGTAAACATTAGTATTAGAGATTGGCCTCGACTAGACAGAAAAATTAATATTTAGTTAGGAATACTTATATTTACATACAAGTAAAAGCAGCAACAAATTTCACAGAAACATTTTTTTTTCTTTTCTTGAGACAGGGTCTCATTTTTTTTGGTAGTTCAGGCTGGTCCTGACCTCAGCCTCAAACCCAGCAATCTTCCTACCTCTGCCTTCCTAGTGCTGAGATTACAGGCATGATCCACTACACCCAGCACTATGGTATGTGGTACTGATCACTGGACGGTGTGAGTCACCACACTCCACGTTATAAGTGGTTACCAGGGATCAAACCCAGGCCCTTGCACTTGCAAGGCAGGCGCCGGAACCACTGGGCTAAATCCACAGCCTGAAACATTTTTAATTGCTGAAGAGTTCTCTGTTACCTTTAATTGATTATATTTTGTTAGGTTAGTATCAATTCAAACAAGATTATCACAATTTTAGGATAGTATCTGTACTTTCCATGGTAGCCACAAAGAAATATCTATAGAAAATGTAGAAAATAGAAAAAGAAAGAATGTGTCAGTATCAATAATGCAACAAACACCAATGAAGGAAATAGTGAAAAGGGTGTATCATGGAGAGAATTCACTGGAGTTTGCTTCAGGTAGATCATTGACTTCTCTTAGAAAGAAAGTTCTTTCGAACAAAAAGGGTACTAATTCCTCAATAGGTTTGCAAAATTAGGCATAGCTCAGTTTTTTCTGGATGAATGAGTAAACACATAAAATAAATATATTACTTCTATATACCAAAAGATAATTCCAAAATATTGGAAGTGAAGATTTGGTTTGATTTGCCATAGATAAATTAGGACAACAACAGGAACTACTCTTCCAGAAATGCACCCATGTTCAAAGATTCTGACTTTGTTGTTATTGTTTGTTTGGGGGATTTGTTTTTGAGGCAGGGTCTCACTTTCTAGTTCAGGCTGGACAAATCTTGAGAATGTTACGCTAAGTAAAATAAGCAAATCATCAAAAAGACAAGTATTTTATGATTATACTTACATAAAGCAGCTAGTATTCACAGAAACAGAAAATACAATAGTGGTTACCAAGGCCTGGTTGGGGAGGGTGACTATAAAGTTTTTTAATAGGAAAGTGGTTTCAGTTTTGCAAAACAAGAAAGTTCTTGAGGTTGGCTGCACAACAATGTGGATACACTTAACAAAACTGAGCTGTAAACTTAAAAATGATTAAGATGCTAAGTTTTATGTCCTGTATTTTATGACAATTAAAATAAAAAGCTTTTAAAGTTGGAGGACAATATAGCATAACAAAACAGCTGCACAACTAGATTATAATTCAGCAATATTGCAGGTTAATTTAACTTTTGTGCCCCAGGTTGAGATTATAATTAATAAGAGCCTATAATAACATTCTTAAGAAAAAATATGTTGATTTAATAACTTCTTGGTGATTCTAAAGAAGGCAACTTGATCACAGATGTGTAAATACCATATCTTTTCTCTGGCATGAGAAAATGAAGATGTAAATGAGTTCTAGAATGTATGATAGATATTGTGAATTAGAAAATATTCAAGGGGAAATGGGGGGTAGGGGTAAGTAAAGAGGGGAAAAAATATGGTTAAAATAAAAGGAAACAGTGTATGTATATGGGGGGTTTACAGGGTGGATAGAAGAATGGAAAAAAGGAGAATTAAGTTATGTCATATACTAGTATAAATTCTCAAGGCTGAGTATGATCATGATGTGTATATAAAATGTACCAATAAAGATTCAAATCTTAAAAAAAAAGAAAGCAATTTGAAAATATGAAACTTGTATTTTTACTTTATTATTATTATTATTTTTTTTTTTTTTAGGTTTTTTGAGACAGGGTCTCTCTCTGAAGTTCAGGCTGGCCCTGAGCTAAGCTTTAAACTCACATCGCAGCAATCCTCCTGCCTCTGCCTCCCGAGTGCTGGGATTACAGGCGTGAGTGGTATGTGGTACTGATTGCTGCTGGGCGTGAGTCTCCAAACCCAGTATGGTATGTGGTTACCGGGATCCAACCCAGGTCCTTGAGCTTACAAGACAGGCACCGGAATCACTGAGCTAAATCCCCAGCCCTACTTTATTATTGTTTCTGGTAACGTTTCTCAACAGGAGCCCTCTGGCATTTTGAAAAGAAAAGTCTAATTATACAGAAACATGGCATTCTGGGTTCCCAACTACTAAATGTCATTAGGTGCCCCGAAGAAACTGAGAAGGAAAAGGGTCCTCACAGAGAACCCTGAGTATATGGCCTTGTGGAGAACTAGAATTGTTAGACAGAGGTGACACTGAGCATACGGCTAACCATTTCAAATTAATTCATAAAAAGAAACAGAAAGCATAATAAAAAACAGCAATTCAAACATTTCTAGGAAAATTAAAATGAAATTTATAGGTAACATTATTAAAAATGTTAAAACTAAAATCACAGGAGTCATAAAAGTACTACTTGTAGATATTAAAATGTGAATATTAAAAGCTCACTATTAACATGAGACTAAGGAAAATGGAGATATAAAGGAAATATTAGGATATATCATAGTCCAGTGGAAAAAGGAGCACAATTAAACAAAAAGAACTATAGTAAAGAAGTCAAAATTTTCTTATTTTTCAAATACACAGAAAAACTAAAATTTATTTAAATGAAGAATTTGCACACTACGTTGAAGTAATATATTAATTTTTATTATTATTTTTTTTTTTTGTGGTACTGGGGATTGAACTCAGGCCTTTGTGCTTCCAAAATAGGTGTGATACCACTTAAGTTATATCCCCAGACCTTCATATTTCTTTTTGACACTATTAAGCAACTAACAGATTTTTTTAATTTTAAAAATAAACTGAATTTCATGTGCAAATTGGTTAGTTGGCACTTTAGGTATTTTCTGATTTGCTTGTTTGGAATTAACATATTGAGGTTAAAAGCCTGGGATTCTTAAAAAAAATAAAAACTAACCTGTGAATTATTGATAACATGATTAGCCTCTAGCTGGATAGTGAATGTAACACCAAGCTCTGAAGAAAAGGATTTCATTGGTGATAATGTACCAGATGTCAAAACAATCGTCCGAACTTTGCCATTAATATCTGAAAATGCCTAAAAGGAAATATTAGATCCATAAAAACCTTTATCAAAGAATCAAACACATCTACTTCACTGTTGGTATTAACCAAGAAGACAAAAATCCCATTTGTAACACAAGCTTACCACAGCTGGATTTAAGCACCAAAAGTTTAGCACATGAACTGCAGTTTTCTGTCGTGAACGCTTCTTACTTTTTGGTAGCGCTAAATACCCATTTTTATCTGAAACATCAGTGTGATGTGTCCAGGAGTAAGTCTGTTGAATAGCAACTTTATAATCATCTGCAAATCTAAATCCAAAGAAAATGTTAATTCAATGGCAAAAACATTTAATGACGCACCTCTATACAATATAAAAACTGATTATATTAAAACTCAAAGATTGCTGGCACTTTCCCACTTTGCCTACTTAAGTTCAGTGATCTGATATAAATTAAGCCATCAAATCACAGAATACATCAGTTCCTACAAGAAATATTAGAAATTATCAGGACATCTAACCTTCATCAACCACCTCCTAGGCCCACTCTCAAATATGACATAAACGATGGCAGAACCCGAAAATTCGGGTCATCAACTCCCGGGTCACAGCTCTTTACTCCACACAACGTGACTAGTTACACTAGGCAACGGCAGGAGAGTGAAAGAAACTAAAAAGTAAGTTGTCCTTTAAATCATATAAGAAAATATAATTTTCGCTGCAAGTTTAAAAAGTGTTAGCAACTAATGATGATTTTTTTTTTTTTAAATCCTTTAAAATCTGGATCTCGGTCTCCATCTTCTTTTAATGCAGAGTAATGAACCAGATGACATAAAATCCCATCCAGTTTTTATTTATTTATTTATTTATTTTAAGGTTTTTTGAGACAGGGTCTCACTTTGTGGTTCAGGCTGGCCCTGAGCTCAGCCTCAAACTCACGTCACAGCAATCCTCCTGCCTCTGCCTCCCCAGTGCTGGGATTACAGGCGTGAGCCACCACGCCCGGCACTGGTATGTGGTACTGGTTGCCGCTGGTGAGTCTCCACACCCAGTATTGTTATGTGGTTACCGGGGATTGAACCCAGGTCCTTGCGCTTGCAAGACAGGCGCTGGAACCACTGAGCTATATCCCCGGCCCCCCATCCAGTTTTTACTGTTAATTCCACACTAGAGAAATCAGATCTCACTGTGCCTGTCGGGGCCTCAAAAACCATGGAGCAAATTCTATTAAAAAATGCCAGCAGCAAAAAAATGTAAAATTCTAGAAGAAAAAAAAAATCTTCATGACATCAGATTTGGATATGACTTCTTGCATATATGAACCAACAGTACAGGCAACATATGAAAATATAAACTAGATTTCTAGATTAAAATTTTTCTCTATTAAGATTAGCAAGTAGTGAAGTATTACCGAGAAGTGAAAAAATAACCCTGTGAATATTTGAAATGTATTTATCTTATACAAGATTGGTAATCAGATCACATGAGAAACTACTTAACAATAAAAAAGGATTGAAATACTGAAAAATATTCTTCAAAAGAGATATACAATTGGTCAACAAGCACATGAAAAGATTCTTGATATCTGTAGTCATCAAGATGATAGAAATAGGGCTGGAGATTTAGCACAATGGCACTGTGCCTGTCAAGCAAACACAAGGTCCTGAGTTCAATCTCCGATACTACATACAAAAAAATATTTTTTAATATTGATAGCCAAATATCACTTGAGACTCACTAGGAGTGACTACACAAAGATCACAAAATAGTAAGTCTCAGCAAGGATATGGAGAAGCCAGCTGCTCATGCACTGCTAATGGGAATGTAAAATGGTGAGCTGCAACAGAAAACACTATGGCAGTTACTTTAAAAGGCTGACTGTAGGATTAGCATATGCTGTCATAAATTCCACTGCCAGTTCTTTATATATAATATGTAATATATGATATCATATATATTATATAATATATATACACACACACACACACACACACACTGAAGCACGATTCAAATGTTTGTGCACCAATATTAGCAATAATATTATTCACAACAGGCCAACAGATTAACAAGATGATGTGTAAATATATATACAATGTAATATTGTTCAGCCATAAAAAGAAATGAAATCCTTATACATGCAACTAAACAGTTGAACTCTGAAAATATGTTAAGAGTGTAATGTTCACATATGAAAGGACAAACATTGTAAGAATGCTCTTATATAAAATATCTAGAAAGTGCTAATTTGTAAAATGAAATTAGAATAAACATTGCTAGGAATTGCAGGATGGGAATGTAGAAGGAGACAGTGGGTACAGAATTCCTGTTTGGAATGATGGAAAATTCTGGAAATGGATAATGCTGATGACTGTACACTGTCAGTGTACCTCATGGGATTGAACTACTCTCTATACTTAAAAAGGGTTATGATGCTAAATTTTATGTATAATTTGCCGCAATGAAGAAAACATTTTTAAAATTCCCGGAAAGAGGCAGTACAGTAACTTGACAAGGGATAGTGACTCCATACAATACAGCAAAGGGACTTTTCTGAACCTGGTAGATACACATCGAAATTAGACACACAATATAAATGTGTAAATTTAGTACTGAAGGACCATAAATTTAATGATGATTTAATATTTCTACTCATTTCAATATTCATTTTCATTATAAAAAGACTAATTACAACTGATCTGAGTCTCACAATAGGCAAAAGCGAATACATCGCAATACCTACAATATTCTTCCTCACCAAAAATTAGTATTTTCTATACACATGCTAGCATACAAATGGGATAATATTTTCAGGAGAGAAATCAGAAATATGTTCACTTACCTGCTATTTTGTCTAAAAAGATACTCAAGCACCATAAAAAGTCCTTTGAGCATTATTTGAGTTGATGCACTAATAATAGGCACTTCTACTGTCTCCTCTTTACCAAAAAATGGTGAGACTTTTTCTTCTTTTTGAAGAACAGAAGAAAAATGTCCCTATAAGAAATGACCATATTAAACATGAAATGTGGGGGAAGACAGGATGGGGGAAAAATTTCCTTCAACATGCACTGAATTCTGGATTCCCGTAATCTAAATTCTCTTCAGAATAAGACACTTAAATTATAAGTCAGCTATTTGGGAGGTTCAGTACTTCTTCAGGCAATTAGACTACTCAGTGCCCTAATAATGAACCACACAGGCTGTCACGGTTTATGGGTAGTGGCTCCGCAGATACTCATAAGCTCAGAGGCAGGGCTTTTGGAAAGTGACTGGACTACAGGGGTTTACAGCTGAGGTGGTCCTACAAGTGGGGTCTGGGAGGATGAGGAGGGTCACTGGGAGTGTGCCCTGGGCTCGTCTCCCTCCCCAACTTTTCCTCTCTCTATGTTCCATGTCCCCATGCCGCTCCCCTCTGACGTGCCCCTCCGCCACACCATCCTGCCTTGAGGTAGCTGCATCTGCACTGAATGTGAACCAAAATGAATCCTTCCTTATGTGGTGACTGTCAAGGACTCTCCTGCCAACTAGGAAAGTAAGACACAGTCGGGAAAAGGTTTCTCTAAGGGACTTAGAAGAACTGATATGTTGTTCTAAGTACATTTTAATAATGAATATATACGTATATATGTGAATGAATGACATGGTTACACGTAAATCAACATGTTCATAATCTCTGTCTTTGAGTTTGAATCTTTTTTGCTCCTTGTGTTTTTTCCTCTGACATAACATTTCATTTGTGTATTTTTGGTGATGTGCAGTATATGAGAATGCACTCATATTAAGTGTACAGCTCACTAAGCACACACATACACACACACCACTCGTGCACCCTAATAACTTAACACCAAATGGGATATAAAACATGCCCAGACTCTCAGCTGTTCCACGTCCCTTTCCCCCGACAACTGCTCCCAACCCTTGCACAGCAGTAACCAGCATTTCATCCTGTATGACTGCAATGAGCTTGATGTGCTTTTAAATCTCTTGCAGTTTCTGTGCCTGGTTTCCTCCAACAGTGTATCTGTAAGATTCAGCTACGTGGCTGAAACGACAGTGGTTGTTTTAACTTCAGGGATCGCCAGGCCCTGGGCAAAGCAGTCCATGGTCTGTTAGGAACCAGGCCACGGGGCAGGAGATGAGCAGTGGGTGAGAAACAAAGCTACCTCAGCCTTGACGGCTGCTCTGCATCACTCGGAACGCGGCCCGGGCTCTACCTCCTGTCACATCCTCAGGGGCCTTAGATTCTCATACGAGCATCAGCCCCACAGTGAACTGCACAAGCGAGGGCTCTAGGTTGTGTTCCTTGTCAGAATTTAACACCTCGTGATCTGAGGTGGAGCTGAGATGGCTACAAACATTAGCAGATTAATATTAGCAGCCGGGTCCGACCTGACAGAGGCCACAGAAGTCTGCAGGAGGATATGTCATATGCACCTGTTGGATACCAACACCACAGCAACAAAACTATTAAAAAAGAAATTTTTTTAAAGGGCTGGGGATTTAGCTCAAGTGGTACTGCTCCTACCTTGGAACCACAAGGACCTAAGTTCAATCACTGGGACTACAAAATAAATAATAAATAAATAAGTACTATACAAGATTTTGATTACTTATCAGGAATACTGAATTATTCACTTTTGTCGATATATGCATCAACAGAATGGCTGCCAAGAGCAGTTGGATTTCTGCTTTCACTACTTAGGTCAAAGAGGTCGCTTCTCAATGTGAGACTACGTAATGGATCATCAGTAGAGAAATGCTGATGGCAGAAAAAAGACATCTGAACTTCACATCATTTTACAGGGTATGATTAAAAGTATCAACTACCTGCCGTACCTGTCCGTTCTCCATGTCTTTTCACACAGTTCTGGGAGGAAATGGGAGACAAAGCACACATCTCTTTAACTCAAGAGAGCAAGAAATAGTGCTGGTAGATTTAGCTCAACAGCACGGTGCCTTGCCTGGCAGTGCAAGGTCCCAAGTTTAATCCCTGGTACCAAAAAAAAAAAAGAGGGGTGGGGGAGAGTGGGAGAAAAGGGGGGGGGGAGAGAGAGAGAGAGAGAGCTTTCTAAAGGTAGTTCACTGGTCAGAGATTTGAGTTACAAAAGCCACTCCAGAAATTTCTTTGAGAAAACAGTCACACACACATGACGGCATATTTCAGTGACACAGAAGGGATCATAAATCCAGCATTACTCTTGTGATATATTCAACCCACTCAATCAACTCAATGCGTCCCTTCCGGGGAGCACAGGAACTATGTTCAAAGCCAAACTGGAATTATGGGGGTGATGAGTGAACACTGAGATCTTTTGGACATGCTCCAAATGGTGGTAGAAATTTTGTAGAAGATTGAGCCACAGTTTTGTTTTTCCTAGATGGTACATGCTCAACCTATCTCAGCTTTCAAGAGCTTCAGCATTACTTCCTGACCAAAAAGTCTACCAAACTGGAAAAGAATGAACTTGTAACCCACTGTGAACAAGCCAGGTCAAACAACTTTGTGGTGGAAGAGAGTCAACCACTTGATCACAAAAAATAGGGGCCTTGAAAGGTTTTTTTGTGTTTTTTGAGACAGGGTCTCGCTTTGCAGGTCAGGCTGGCCCTTTGTTCACTATGTAGCGCAGGCTGGCCTCGAACTCAAGCAACCCTCCTGCCTTTGCCTCTTGAGTACAGTTACACACCTGCCAGAACATCTTAGCAAGACTCTTAAATAAAAATTTCAAAAGGTGTATGTATGTGTGTGTGGGGTTACAGGCAGGAGACACCACGCCCGGCACTGTGTATGTGACACTGATTGCTGCTGGGCCTGAGTCACGAGGCCCGGTATTGTTGGATGTGGTTACTGGGGGATCAAACCCATTATCTTGCACTTGTAAGGCAAATGCTGGAACCACTGAGCTAAATCCCCAGTCCCCTCAAATATCCATATGTTTTCAGTTAAAGTCATGGCAGAATATTGTGAGACTGCCACAAGAGCCCTGGAAAGCCTGCTTCCATTTCCAACACCTTATTTTTGTGAAACAGGGTTTTTAATAGTGACAACAACCAAAACAAATTAAATGGTAGACTGGACACAAGCAATGCCCTTCAACTGTCACTGTATCAGCTCCAGTGAGATTATCTTAATTGCAGATAAACAAGCCCAGGGCTCCCACTGAGTTTACATTGTGGTGACTTGTATAATCATTTCATTATATCTTACAATGTAATACTAATAAAAAGAAAGTATACGATAAACGTACTGTGCTTGAATCATCCTGAAATCACCCACTACCAATCCATGAAAAAGCTGTCTTTATGAAACTGGTGCCTGGTGCTAAAAGCTTGGGACCCAGTGCTGTATAATATTCTATTATATGAGGGCCGGGGAGTTGGCTCAGTGGTTCCGGCGCCTGTCTTGCAAGCGCAAGGGCCTGGGTTCGATTCCCCGGTAACCACATAACAATACTGGGTGTGGAGACCCACACCCAGCAGCAACCAGTACCACATACCACAGTGCCGGGCGTAGTGGCTCACGCCTGTAATCCCAGCACTCGGGAGGCAGAGGCAGGAGGATTGTGATGTGAGTTGGAGGCTGAGCTCAGGGCCAGCCTGAACCACAAAAAGCGAGACCCTGTCTCAAAAAAACCTAAAAAAAA
>PVIR01034306.1:0-17100 GCA_004026965.1 Petromus typicus
GATGACCTTCCAAAACTTCGCAGTAGCTGGGAACTTTGTGCAAAAATGGCAAACTCTTTTTCCCCACCATTATCACAGTCTTTTTCCTGAACTCTAAACTTTTACCCTTCCCTGATCCTCATGTTTTACAAGCTTTCTAATTTCTAATGCTTAGGCCAAGGATTTAGCTCAGTGGTTTCATGCCTGCTTTGCAAGCACAAGGGCCTTAGTTTGATCCCGGGTACCAAAAAACCCCAAAATTTCTAATATTTTTGTCTGAGGCCTATTTTTCTCCAGAGGAATCAGATCTCATCCATTGCGCCACATCACAGATTAGAGGGCAGCTAGTAAGTTACTCTCTTGATTTCCTCGTTTTTGTTCCATGTCTTCTTACCTTCTAGCAGGCTCAGACACTCCTCTTCACAGTCCCTTTCTTTCATGTACGACAATTCACAGAAATAAATGTTTTCTATAAACAAATCTGTCTCACTTTAGGTTTGTGTGTCCTGTTGATAGTAACTTCAAAGCAATTAATTATTTTTTATAAAAGGTTTATATAAGGTAGTATTTTAATAAAAAAGAGAAACTCTATAGGGAGAAAAAATAATTTTCTATCCACTCTTCTGAGTTATGAACTGAGATAGGTCCCTATAATAAAATTCTGATTATCAGGAGAAAGTAAAAGTTATTAACATGTATACCTAATTTATGGAAGGACAATACAGAGAGAAATATGCATAACTCTCAGAAAGGTTACTTAGAAGTGTTTTACAGAGCATCTTTAAAAACAAAAACAATGTATTTTTGAGAAGTGACAAGACAGAAGAAGGATCTTGGATGCAGGATGGAAAATTATGGGAAGATAAAAGAGAAGTAGTAATGTGCATTATGTAGATTTTTATGGTGCCACCTTTAAGCTGATAAAGCTCTCAAGTTAATTTTTCTGATCAACTTTTGTCTTTGGTAGACAGGGGAGGAAGGATGTCTTTGTAAATTCATGTTTTATTGTTTGGGTATCTTGTTCATTCTCAGTTGCCTTTAACACAGTCCTTAGAGTAAGTGACATATTTTGTGGTGGAATATTCTGGTTTCCCATGATAGCCCACTCAACTGGAGAAAAATGAGAGGAGATCTTTGGGATTTGATAAATGTTCACTTGGCTCTTGTAGAATGATGGGAGTCAGTGATCCAATTCTCTGTCAGGGAGAAGAAATGTAATAACCAGAGGCATTTCGATGGGAGGGTGAAATGTTTTGAAATCTTTAATTGGGGCCCTGAGCTGTTTTCACAAGATTCATCATCCTTGGGGTGATGACCCCAGTCCTTGATGGCATCCAGCTGTCCAGATGCTATCAGATTGAATTAAGAGTCCTACTAGATTCTTCTGAGATGTTTGAATTCCCTCAGTTGGCCTGGAGACTGCTATTTGCCTGCTTCTCACAGTGAAGTAACAAATAGTGACATGCTGAAATGTGCATCTTAAAAAATCATCTGGACAGTAATGTGGAAGGAGAACTGGAGGAATGGCAAAGGTTCCCCCAGTGTACCCCAGTGATGAAGCCTACTGCCTCAGTCACATGGCGGTGGTTTGGTGCTGAAAGACTGGCACAAATCCATCCTCCCTCCTTCCTCCAGATCAGTAATGACTAATCTTTAACTATTGTTCCTTTATAATGTCTAGATTCTTTCCCATCCTTTTTAGTTTCCCCTGAATTTGTTTCACTGTACCCGAGTCCTCCATATATTAGGGTTTTATGAATCGAACATGATTTTCTAGAATCAGGATATACTATAAAAAGACACGTATCTCTCATTCAGAATATAATACTGTTGATATATTGATTATTCACAGTCTTTTCAGAACTGACTTTGCAAAAAAATGAAGACTTTCTAAATCCACTGAACATTTTCTCCCAAATGGATCTCACTTCAGGATATATCATAAGAAGCATAATTTAAGAACATTTGGTGAATTAAAATGAGTAAATGTTTGGATCTCTTGTTCAGCCTTTGATAACATCTTTTCTGTCCTCAGTGGGAAAAGGACATTCAAATGATCATATGTTATTACAAAGAGAAAAGAACATATATAGAAGTTCGATTGGAATTTTCATTTGATTTAAAAATATATTTGGCTATATTCTGTTTCTGTATTTTTGTGTATAAATATGCATACTATCCCAGCTCTGCTACTAAAAAAAAAAAAAAAGGTGTTCTGTTGTCTGTGGCTTCTAGAAGGTAACATATCGTTATGTAATGAAAGGTAGTGTCGTCTTCCAGAGAAGACAAATTTGGCATTGAAATGGATGAAGAACCCAGAAAGAGAAACAGGTTCAGCACCATCTTTGGACTCCTCTCTCAAAGAATAAGCCCAGCACCATCTTGAGGACCACTGAGGGGGCCCAATACCCAAGCCTCTGATGTTTTAATAGTACAGGATTTAAACAGTTAATTATTGTGGAGGCGATGATGAAAAAATCAGGCAGCAGAACTATTTCACCTCATCTTTCTGTGTGCTCAGCCTTGCAAGCAGCATGCTCCCTCAATTGACTGTCTTTATCCACAAGGAGATGGTGGCAATTATGCCCCAGAATTCAATGAGTTGATTTTCTTTCTTTCTTTCTTTCTTTTTTTCTTTTTTTTAGACAGGGTCTCACTTTGTAGTTCAGGCTGGCCCTGAGCTCAGCTTCAAACTCACATCACAGCAGTCCTCCTGCCTCTGCCTCCCAAGTGCTGGGATTACAGGCATGAGCCACCACACCCTGCACCGTGTTATGTGGTACTGATTCCTGTTGGGGTGAGTCTCCACACCCAGTATTGTATGTGGTTACTGAGGATCGAACCTGGGCCCTTGCAATTGCAAGACAGGCGCTGGAACCACTGAGCTAAATCCCCAGCCCAATGAGTTGATTTTCTGAGACTTGGATGCCACCATTCTTTAGCAAAACCTTGAAAAGAATACCCTGAGATTGAAAATACCCATCTTATCTTTACAGAAGGGAAAAACTTACCCAGGCTTATTACAGTATTACTCAGCCTTTGAGCTCTATTTGTTTTTCGCTCAAGGCTGAGCGGGTAGGGTCAAAAGAATCAACAATGGTATTGCCCAATTCTGGGGAGCCACTCATATATATTTACTTGCAATTTTTTTCCCAGTAAACATGATTTCCCACATTGGGCACCGCGTGTGTGTGTGTGTGTGTGTGTGTGTGTGTGTGTGTGTGTGTGTTTGTGGGGACAGAAACTCCGATTGGGAGGGATGTGAATGGAATCACACTGTAGACTCTAGGAAGTGCCTTGAAGAACACATTTTTCTGCCTTTAATGTAAAATATAGTCATTTTTATAATAAACAGTAGAGGGTATAAACATATGAGTCAGGTTGGTCATGGATTGGTTGAAGGATTGTACCAAGGCAGGTGGTTGTAGATTTATTGAAGAGGCGATCTTTTGTTTTGGCCACGGTGGAGTCACGATGAAAGAGCATGGCTGAGTTTTAGTCCAGCCACGCCTGGCTTTCACCTTCAGTTTTACAGCTATGGTGTAGTTGACAATAAAACTGCATATAATATATACTTGTGTATTTCCTCTTGAAAAATATATCCCACCAAATAAAGCATTGTTGCCTTATTGTCAACGCTGATAGACTTTTCAACTTGGATTGTGTGCCATGATGAGTCATTAATACTCTCAAAAAGTTGTGCCTCAATATCCTCAGCTATTTCATTATTTTGTCTAGTCTGGTGCTAGATGAAATGGGAACATGTGCCACCTTTGGAACTGCAGCCTCTCTAACATTTTCTGACAAATGTTATTAGCAACAGACAAGATCAATTCTTCTTCGGTGGTTAAGGACTTCTTATGTTTATCAATGCTATTAACCTCTAAGAATGAAGCTCTCAGAATATATACATTTGACAGACAAGTAGCTTTCAATAATTGCTTCCAGTCTTTTTGTTCATGGTTTCTCTCTTTTAAAAAACTCCAAAAGCTTCTCTTTAAATTCAAGACATTCAGTCCCACATCCAGTTTTGAAGTTTTCATAGCTTCATTGAACACAGTCACCACATTGTATGCAAGGTGGACTTGGAGACTGAATCACCTATTGCAATGGCCCTATAATTTAAGAAGAACTCTTAGTATTTTCCTTCAAATGAAGCTTTTTGGTGGTCTTAGAGTGTCTTATCATTGGGCCTTTCCCTCTTTTATAAAAAGCTCTTCATTAACATTCATTTTATACTCATATTGGCTAGGGTTAGGTGAGGACTTAATCAAAATTATTACTGAAATAAGTGTACATGCCAGGAAAGAAGGACAGATAGAAATGGTAAATAAAATAATGAGTGGGCCATTAATAGACTAAGTAAGTTTCAGATTCTGACTTAAACCTGCCCCTAGATGCAGCTAAATAATTGTTTAAGTATATTAACTCACTTGCCACTGTAAAGACTAACACCAGCTAACTTGTCATATGCCATTCATTGATAGGGATTTGATATGAGTCTGTGAGCATTTGATTTGTTATCATTTCTGTGCAGTCAAACTTCTCTACTAATATTAATCTGTTTTTATGGATCCTTCTCAGTGCTAGCTTCACTGCCTCTGCTCCATCTCACAATCATCAGACATTAGATTCTCATAAGGAGCATGCATGTTAGATCCGTCATGTATGCAGTTCACAATAAAGTTTGTGCTTCTATGAAAATCTCACATAGCTTCTGATCTTGTAGGAAGCAGACCTCAGGAAGTAACAGAAGCAAAGAGGAGTGGTAATAAATGCAGGTGAAGCTTTGCTTGCTGCTTGCCTTCTGCTGTGCAGCCCAGTTCTTAATAGGCACAGAATGGTATGAATCCTGGCTCAGAGGTTGGGAACCTCTGAAGTAAAGGTCAAGACCTTTGGCTTCTGAACCTTGAGAATGCAGGTCATCCTGGAGCCTCTGGAGGATGAAGAGCTATAATGTTCTTCTTGAAAACTATGTGTAGATGTAATCAAAATGGCTTCCCAGCGATAACCATAGCCCAGTCCCTGAAATGTGTGTGTATTACTTGAGGTGCAAAATGGATTTCGCAGATCAAGAATCTTGAAAACACAGTATCATTCCTAGGGCCCTGATAAGTAAAAGAGATATAATGAAAGCAGAGATTAGTGTAATACAGTTTGAGTAAGACTCAAATTGTCATTGCTGACTATGAAGATAAAGGAATGAGGCCAGGAGCCAAGAAATGTGGGTTCTTCAAGAAGGCCAGGGAATGGATTTTCCGCTAGAGAATTGCTAGATAATAATCTTTTGCTACTTAAAGCCCTAAATTTATAGTAAGTGATTACAGCAGCAATAGGAAATTGATGGAGGGGTTTGATTTTAAAAGAAAAGCAAAAGCATAAAGAAAAGCAAGTAAAGTTTTCAAGGATCAGAGGGCTCAGATATATAGAGACTGTAACTTGTGGGAGAAACATGACCAGTGAGATATTCCCAGGGATGGGACAGGTGAAGATTTGTGCAAATTCTACTATGTTCAGCTTTATGTTATTGGGCCTGCTTTCTCCTCGGTGTGAGGTTTGACTTGCTGCACTCACTTGGTATTGGAGCTTTGTTGTTTGATGCAACATCTTCTCATGCATATACTTGTTATGGCTCCAACCTCGCTAAACCAAAACTGTGTTTTTACAAATGACTTCTGAGAAGACAGAGACAGAACAAATAAGAGCTCTTTTAAGACTCAAGAAATATTTGAGATTATAAATGGGTTTATTTTAAGTATTATTCCAGAGAAATGTAGTGGGATGAATAGTACCCCTCCTCCCACCCAAAATTCATCTCCCTTCCAACCTCAGAATGAGGCCTAATTGGGAAATAAGATTTTTGTAAGCTTAATTAGTTAGGGATCTTGTGATTAAATAGGGCTAGATTCAGTCTGAGAAGTAAATCCCATGACTGATATTCTTATAAGAATAAGAGAGACCTTGAGACACAGGAGGGAAGGGCGTGTGAAGACGGACACAGAAAATAAAGTAGCATATCTATAAATCCAGGGCCTCCAGAATTGTTAACAAATAATTTCTGTTGTTTATAGCCACTGATTGTGTAGTAATTTGTTATAGCAGTTCCAAGAGACTACTACCTTCACTTAGTAAATGAAGATAAAATAGATAAGGACCATTAGCTATCACCCAGCAATACAGTTTAGAAAGCTGTGATTCTGTGAACTTACTATTGTCATTGTAATGATTTTTAATTTAGAAATCATTAACTGTCTTTAGAAGTCTAGTATCTCGGATTTATAGTGTTTTAATTAATCCCACAAAAGCACATTGATTTATTTGCTCTGGTTTTCATTTTTTGATTTATTGGTAAATTTTAGATAAACACATGATCACATTCAACATTAAAAATTTGTACCTTGGGGGCTGGGGACTTAGCTCAGTGGTTCTAGTGCCTGTTTTGCAAGCACAAGGGCCTCGTTTGATCCCCAGTAGCCACATACAACAATACTGGGCATGGAGACACATGCCCACCAGCAATCAGTACCACACACTACAATGCTAGACGTGGTGGGTCACACGTGTAATCGCAGGACTCGGAAGGCAGAGGCAGGAGGATTGCTGTGAGTTTGAAGCTGAGCTCATAGACAGCCTGAACTGCAAAGCAAGACCCTGTCTCAAAAAAAAAAATTGTACCTGTACACAATATATTTTGATTCTCATTTATTCCCATTTCCGTATATACATAAGTTTTGTTTCCCTTTAACTTCATATATACATAAGATTTGTTTCTATTTTTTTGTTGTTGTTTAAGCATAAAATTTTTTCTTTTTACAAATAAAGAAATTGAGGTTCAAAGAAGTGACAACACAGAATTGCAGGCTAGTAACTATTAAGTTGTCTCTGGAGAATAAATGAACCTGACAAAGCTACCCTTTTCCTACAAGCTATACCTAGAAAGAATTACCATTTACAGCCCCCTTTATTAAGACAGAGGCCTTATTTTTCAGGAACATTAACTTATCATGAGGCTGTGCATATCCAGAAGAAGAACATGCTGGTGAGGTATCCAAAACCAATGATGTAGGTATTAAGTGATTTCTAGCATGATGATAATACCTGGTAAAATTAAGGTGGTGCCTGGATAAGCCATACTCCATCGAGAGGTAAACAGAAAATTATGCTTTTTAAAATGTTCGTGATATTTTGTTCATTATAGATTAGTTTCATTAACTAATTTTTTCTGTAAGTTTCTAAATGATTGGAAGCTGCTTACCTTTTAGTGATAGTTGATTCAACTGAGGAAAAGTAAAAACTATGAATTTAGTTGAAGTGGAAAGGCAAAGAAAATCTGCATATTCTCTGACATGACTGTCTATGGCAAGGGTGCTAAAACAGTAAAGACCAAGAACACAGATCGCAAAACATGCAATTCACTCTGATGTCATGAACAATGTCAAAAGGTCAGAACCTGGCACGATTTTTAAAAACAAAATCAAAGTGTAGTAGGCAGAATTTTGGTCTCCAGTCCCCTCTTCCCTTGTTATATATTCATGTCGTGTTGCATGACCAAAGAGAGTTTGCAGAAATAATTGAGGCTGCTGATAAATTGTTAAGTAGAGATTAATTTGTATTCTTAGGTGAAACACAAAGCTTTCTGTCAACTGAGAGCAGAATGAGGGGTCAGAGAGACGCAGCAAAAGGAAAAATTCAGAGAGCTGAAGCATGAGCAGGCTTTCATACATGTTACAGACTTAAGTAGAAAGGGGCCCAATGTCCGAGATACCAGAATCTGATAACTGTGAAAAATTCTGCCAACAAGCTTAGTGAGCTTGATTCTTCTCTAGAGCTTCCAGGAAGGTCAGCATCCCTGTCTCCACCTTGGTTTTGACCTTGTGAGATCCTGAGCTATAACACCAGCCATACTCTGAGAAATTTCTGATGTCCAGAACTCTGAGAAAAGGAGTGGGGTCTATGGCCATACCGCTCTGAAATGCGCCCGATCTCTTCTGATCTCAGAAGCTAAGCAGGGTCGGGCCTGGTTAGTACTTGGAAGGGAGAAAAGGAGTGGGTGTTGTTTTAAGTCGTTCTGTTTGTATTGATTTGTTATAGCAAAATAGGACGCAAAAACGCTGTTGACATACGAGTTTGAATCCAATTTCTTTGTTCCTTTCTTTTTTATATGTCGTGGGGAATTGGTACACATACATCATCACTTCTTGATCCTTTGTACTTCGCCTTCTCGTCCTTCCTGCCACATGAGAATGAGGTTGATGGTTACTGTACACGACGGGGGCATGTGTGCACACACACAGATGAGTGTGGAATGGCTGATGACTGAGTGGTGTACAGCACATATGACGGGAGCTATATGCCACCACCCAAGATATGCTGCATCTTGGTGTATTTTTTTAAATTAGATTTTATTTTGTTTCTTGTGCTGGGAATCAAATCTTGGTTGCATGTTATCCACACACTCTACCGCTGAACTGTATCACCACAGCATTTGGCACATTTTTTAGATGTGTTTGGAGTTACAGAATCTCTGGTGGCATGACTGGACAACAACAGCCCCTACCCAGCCATACAGAATGCTAAATTAGAGACACTTATAGCTAAATGGGTGCACCATGAGGCCAGACTCATAAGTGAAACAAATGGGGCCCCGTGTGTAAATACTGTATCTTTTCTGTGTTATGAGAGACTGAAAGTGTGAGGTCCAGAATGTGTGATAGGTATTGTGGAACAGAAAGAAAAAAAGAGAAAGGAGAAATGGGAGAGCAGGAGAAATCAAAGAGGGGAAAAGAAAATAATTGATGGTAAAAGGAAAAAAACAGAAACAAAGCTTAGGTATATGGGGGTAGCCCGTAAGAAGGGCAAGGAATGGGAAAAATGAATCAAGATGTATCATGTGCACGTACAAATTCTCAATGAGGAATGTGATCACAATGTGTACTTTAAATGTACTAGTAAACTCAATATATTTTTTTAAATGTTGCTAACAAACCATGAAAGGAACACTTGAAGAAGGTAATATGAGTTTGCTGTTATCTAAAAACCTTCCATGGGCATCTTCCGCACAGTAAAATGAATCTGTCAACTCTCAATAGATCGGCGTCTTGGAAGAAAGTTCTGTAGATGGTTGTATCTTCAGAATCCTGAACACTTAAGGGATTGTATCTGTAAACACTGCTGACTTAGAATAGAAAATTATTTAGAAAAGTGACACTCTGAACATGAAGAAAATTTAGAAATATTGGGTCAGGGATTTAGCTCAGTGGTTCCGGTGTCTGCCTGGCAAGCGCAAGATCCCAAGTTTGATTCTTGGTACCACAATGCTGAGCATGGGGGCTCATGCCTGTAATCCTAACACTCAGGAGATAGAGGCAGGAGGATTTCCAAGAGTTCAAGACTGGCTGGGGCTACATAATGAGCTCAGAGCCAGCCTGAACTACAAAATGAGACCCTGTCTCAAAAGAAAAAAAAATTAGAAATGTCCTAACTATATTTATATCTCAAACATTTTAAATAAAATTAAAATATCTTAAGTAATTGGAAAACATTGTTTTATAGCAGCACTGTTAGAGGCTAAAAATACATCTTACACTAATATTATCATAGATTGAATTAACAGTATGAACCTACCATGCCCTGTTTTTCTTACGACTTTTCTACTCATATCCACCCGGGAGGGTATATGTAATTCAACTTTGAAAACCACCTAATAGGCTTTAGGGATTCTTTCAGTTTTAAAATTGTACAGCTCTGCTATACTTTTCAACATGTTTCTCTAATATGTTCCTCAGGTGAGAAAATATTTTCAGTAGTTGTTTTTCTTTTCTTTTCCTTTACAATGCTTTGTGTGATCTAGTTTTGCAAACAAATTGCTCCTTCTATCTATGATTTATAATCTTGACTTCTCTGTAACTCTCTGTCCTTTAAGTTTCCAGACCCCTTGCCTAAAACTCTGCCATTAATTTAAAGGGATTGACTTTTATGAGGTATAATTCTGATACAAAACTACAGAACAAGCTCTATAGTTGACCCACAGATCTGTTTGCAAGATTTCCAGACATGTCTGGTAGTCATCCTTTCTCCTTGTGCATTCAGGAATAAACTGGGACTAGACTGTATTAGTCAGGAGAGGCAGAGTATGCTGAGTGAGAGTCTCCTTTACTCCCCAGTGTACTGTGATCATACCCTGCAATCACATTGCATGTTATAATTCAGAGGTGGAGCTGGGCAAGATGAGGTAGTCTAAAGTATTTACTCGAATTTATGACATGACTCTGGACCTGGAAGAAGAGTTGAATCTCCAGGAAGTCTGAAATGACTTGGACATAGTCACTCAAAAGCATTCAGCCCTGATGAGGTTCTTGAGAATCTGAAATTACCTTGGAGAATGCTTAATGTCTTCCCTCTGATTCCTGGTTATGCCAACTTTATTGTATATCCTTTATATCATGTTTTGCTTTAAATTTCTAAGCCTTGGGACGGGGAGTTAGCTCAGTGGTTCTGGCGCCTGTCTTGCAAGCACAAGGACCTAGGTTCGATCCCCGGTAACCACATACCATACTGGTCATGGAGACTCACCCCCAGCAGCAACCAGTACCACGTACCACAGTGCCGGGCGTGGTGGCTCATGCCTGTAATCCTGGCACTCAGGAGGCAGAGGCAGGAGGATTGCTGTGATGTGAGTTTGAGGCTGAGCTCAGGGCCAGCCTGAACCACAAAGCAAGACCCTGTCTCAAAAAACCTTAAAAAAAAAAAAATTAAATTTCTAAGCCTTGTGTCATTTATCCAAACAATGTTTGTAAGTCAATCAGGACCTGTGTAGATTAGTTTTAAAAACAGTGACTATGTGCCAGGTATGGTGGCTCATGTCTGTAATCCCAGCACTCAGGAGACAGAGGCAGGAGACCCTATCTCAATTGATTAATTTATTTATTTATTATTTTTAAAAACAATTACTGTATAAAACTGATATTTCACAAGCATTCCAGAAATTCTTCACTCACATACTGCCCTCCAGTTAGGCATCCCTAGGGAGCAGTTTGTTTTTGTAAATTTTTTTTTATATGTTTACTTAATACAAGTGAATGAAAAATGTTACATAGTTCAATTTTGGAATCCTGGCAACAACAAAATAATAATGTCCTCATACTTCTTTTGTTATACAGAAACACATTCAGTCCTCTCAGAGCCCTTCATTCACATTCTTCAGGTCTTATGCTGGAGATACCTGGCCATCAATTCCTGTCCTCCAGGCAGCATATACCAAAGTTAGGGGAACCAAAGGTTTATAAAGGGAAAAACGGGATCAGGAGCAGACAGGAAGAAACTTGGATCATAATGTTATGTGAAGAAGAGAAAAAAGAAAGGAGAGAACTGGAAGAGTCTTAGATAACAGTGTAGTTTGGAAAAAGTTTCTGCTTGGGTAATGGGAAGTCTTGAACAAAAGTTGCCGATTGGAAGATTCTTTCACCCACATGCAGGCCTCGGTCCTATCTTTGCCGTGATCAGTCATTTCCAGGGGAAGCTGGAATCAAAGGACTAGACGTGGAGATGGCAGTCAGCTGCAGGGTCTGCTGCCTTCACCATTTAGAGGCTGCTCAATAAATATTCTGACTTGGCAGCTCTCTAATCAGCTTTATAAACTGATTAGTTTTTTTTTAGTTGAGATAAAATTTCTTTAATTAATTTAATTAAATTTAATTAAAATTAATTAATTTAATTTAATTTTCAGTATAAAATTCTTGCACTAATTTTGTTAAATTTATTCCCACATGTGTTATTCTTTTTGGTACTATTCCAAAGGGAATTTTCTGAATTTTATTTCTTACTTATTTAATTTTATTTTGCAAAATACAACTGATTTTGTGTGTTTATTTTGTATACTTGTTGAACTTATTTCGTATTATCTCTAACAGTATTTTTGTAAATTGCTGATGATTTTCTGTATCAAATCACATCATCTGCATATAGAGATGTACTTCTTTCTCTCCAGTCTGCATGCCTTTCATTTAGTTTTTCTTGCCTAATTGCTCTGTCAAAACTTTCAGTTTAATGTGAAATGATAAGAACATATATCCCTGTCTCATTCCCTATATGGGATAAAAAACCTTTAAGTATGATGTTAACTGTGGGTTTTCCCTCAGTGTCTTTTATCAGGTTAAGCACTTTCATTCTACTACTAGTTTTTTGGATGATGTTGAGTGTCATGAGTATGTGTTAGACTCTCTACAAATGCATTCTTTGTCTATTAAGATGATCATGTGATTATTTCCCTTTGATTAATATGGTGTATTATATTGACTGATTTGGATTTTAAACCAGTCTTGCACTATTGGGACAAATTTCATTTGGTCATTGTGTAGAAAGAGTTCTTCCAGATCGTCAGAGAGTAGTACAAGGAATGATAAAAATCTATCCAAAATGAGGGCGGATACTTTGAGGAAGATTAATTACAATGTAATGTAATATAATAAATTGTTTAAAATTTAAACCTTAACTGTATTTCTCAATTATACCTTGTATATAGGATTTCAGTTATTTTTAATGGTTTCCCTAGGAACTATCATTAACACCTTAATTTATTATAACTTAATTTTTATTAATATCAACTTAATTTCTAAGATATCCAAAAGTTTTGTCTCTATATAACTCTGTTCTCTCATCCTTAATTTGAGTTACTATTAGCTGACAAATTACATCTGTTTACATGGTAAGCCCACCAACACAGTTTAATAATTCTTTTTTTTTTTTTTTTTAGGTTTTTTTTTTTTTTTTTTTTTTTTTTTTTTTTTTTTTTTTTTTTTTTTTTTTTTTTTTTTTTTTTTTTGAGACAGGGTCTCACTTTATGGTTCAGGCTGGCCCTGAGCTCAGCCTCCAACTCACATCACAGCAGTCCTCCTGCCTCTGCCTCCCGAGTGCTGGGATTACAGGCGTGAGCCACCATGCCCGGCACTGTGGTATGTGGTACTGATTGCTGCTGGGTGTGGGTTATGTGGTTACCTGGGAATCGAACCCGGGTCCTTGCGCTTGCAAGACAGGCGCCGGAACCACTGAGCTAACTCCCCGGCCCCTATTTTTTTAGGTTTTTTGAGACAGGGTCTCGCTTTGTGGTTCTGGCTGGCCCTGAGCTCAGCCTCAAACTCACATCACAATCCTCCTGCCTCTGCCTCCTGAGTGCTGGGATTACAGGCGTGAGCCACCACGCCCGGCACTGTGGTATGTGGTACTGGTTGCTGCTGGATGTGAGTCTCCACACCCAGTATTGTTATGTGGTTACCGGGAATCGAACCCGGGTCCTTGCGCTTGCAAGACAGGCGCCGGAACCACTGAGCTAACTCCCCGGCCCCAATAATTCTTTTTTTTTTTTAAATTTGAAATCTTAATAAAGATACAATCTTAATAAAGGTACATTAATATATACATCATGATTGCATTCAACAATGAGAATTTGTACCAGTATATGACACAACTTAATTCTCATTTTTTCCCATAACCCTGCCCACCCTACCACCCTCACCCCCATATACATAAACTTTGTTTCCTTCATTTTTGTTATAATCTCATTATTTTCCCCTCTTCACTCCATTACGCTTTGAGTGTTTTCTATTTCATAATATATAACACACATTCTAGAACTCATTTATAGCTTTGTTTTCTCATACCAGAGAAAAGATATGATATTTACACATCTGTGACCTATAATAATTCTTGCATTATGTAACTGTTTTGAAAAGAGATAGTAAGGAAAAATTATAAAATATTTTAATGCTATCTTTTATTTATCTATAGAATTATCTTTATCAGTTGTGTTTATTTACTTTTTCATATGGATTTGTTTTGCCCTCTGTTATTTTCAGTTCACACTGTAAACTTTCCTTTAGTATTTCTTATAAAGCAGTCTACAAACAACAGATTTTTTTTAGGTCTTTGTTTATCTGAAAATTCTTAATTTCTCCTTAGTTTTGAAGTATAGTTTTATTCATTATTCTGAATTTCTCATTGATCTTAGTTTTCTTCACTCTAGATATGTCATGCAATTGCCTTCTGGTGTCCATATTCTCTGATCATGGAGCTATTGATCTTACTGAGAATCATTCGTGTGTAGTGAGTTATATATTTTTTAATGCTTTCAAAATTATTTCTTGGTCATAGTCTTGGACAGGTTGGTTATTATATTTCTACTGGTGGATCCCCTTCAGTTGGTCTTCATTTACAGAACTTCTACATTAATATGTAGATTGATGTTAATTTTAATCAAATATAGTAAATTTTAAGCTATTTTTTTCTCTACTGTTTCAAGAAATCTCCTTATACAGGCTTCTGTGTATCATAGTGTCCCACATGTCTCTGAGATTCCATCCATTTTTCTTCAGTCTTTTTTCTTCTTCGTTCTCAAATATGCTGTTGAATCCTCCACACACGTGAATTTTTCCATGTCAGTGATTGAATTTTTCAGTGCAGAACTTCTGTTTGATTCTTTTTATAGTCTGTATTTTTTAAATCTTTTTTAGGAGACATTATTTTCATATATTCCTCAGGTTCTTTAGATATGATTTTCTTTAGTTTTTTTAATACATTTATAATTACATTTTTTGTTTAGTAAGTCTACCGTCTAGGCCTACCCTCTAGGCTTACTTAAAGAAGTTTCTGATGACTACTTCATTTGTCATATATGGACCCTATTTTCTTGTTTAATTGTATGATTTATGATGTTTAGTTGAAAACTGATCATAGGCATTCCTCATTAACTGCTTAATTGTGTTCTTGTGACTAGATTGTTAAATTAACTGGTCACTAAATGAGGAATTTCTTATGGTATGTACATTACAATATTTAGAAGAAATAGAGAAACTCCAAATTGATGGCTTTGCTTTTATTTATGTAATTCTTACATAAAACAAAATAAAACTATAGTACTATACTATACAGTACAATCAGCAGAACTGATAGTATATAAACAAAGTATAATGTACAATGAAAGACACTGAGGCCCTATGACCAAGATGTCCAAAAAAAACCAAAAAGGGGCCGAGGAGTTAGCTCAGTGGTTCCGGCATATGCCTTGCAAGTGCAAGGATTAGATCCCTGGTAAACACATACAACAATGCTGGGTGTGGAGACTCATACGCACCAGCAATCAGAACCATATAACACAGTGCCCAGCATGGTGGCTCACTCCTGTAGTCCCAGCACTCGGGAGGCAGAGGCAGGAGGATTGCTGTGAGTTCAGGTCTGAGCTCAGGGCCAACTACAAAAGCAAGACCCTGTCTAAAAAAAAAAAAAAAAAGATGGGTCATAAGTCTGACAGGCATATAAATAGGTTGTTAAACAAGGAACATCAGTACTTTCAATGGCTGAAAGTGGAAACAAAAAATCAGAATTATCTCCTCCTCCCAGCTTTCTAGAATTAGTTGTTGTTTCTCTTCGTCACTGAATTAATTCTATGAAAGTCTGTATTCATTGTTAAGCATGGCAGCTTAAGTATTTATTTATTTAGCTTAATCATCAGCTAATAATTGGCCGAAGATTTCCTAAAAAACCTTGAACCATCAATCTTCTGGCCTTCGCCAGTATGCTGTGTGTGTATGCAAGTGATACATTTAAAGTCCTTTCAGCTAGTTTACTTAGTTTTCAGAATTTCAAAGTTGGTCACAGGTGAAGATTAGGGCCTTCTTTTTCCTGATCATTCATATTAGTCAGAGAGTGTGTGTGTGTGTGTGTGTGTGTGTGTGTGTGTGTGTGTGTATGTGTGTGAATCTGTGTGCTCTTCTACATTTACAGAAATATGTCAGAGCTTTGCAGTGCCCTCTGGGAACATCTCATTTTTAAGCTTATTCTTTTAAGGTTTTTGGTCAGCTTCTTGTTAGCCACAACTGCTATCACTGCCTAAGGCAGTTTCAATGTTAAATAATTGCTGCTATATTTTCCCCACAAATATACCTAGGGATAAGTGCTATACTCATTGAACAAATTCTGAGTCTGCCAACTAAAGGCAAGTGAAGATTTCCATGGAACTGGCTGACAAGTCAAATAGTGATACCCCTCTGGGGACAGAGCTTTGGGGAAGGGCCAAGTCTATTCTCTGCTGATGGTTGCTAAGCTGCTTTCATAGCTACACATAGGAAGAAATGGAAATAGTGTATATTAAACTGCCACAAACTCACCATTCTTACTGAGATTCAACTATTCATGTTGAATAAATGTTTGAGAGCCTGGGTTAATTTTCAGAGTTCTGAAATACTTGGATTTTGATAATTTTTAATATTTTTCTCACTGTCTTTATGGAGAAATAAACTTTAAATGTTTTTTTCTCTTATTTTGGAAGATCCTTTCTCTTCACTTTTTTTAAACTTCTTTTTTATTTCTCTGTTATCCGAGGTAACAAGGAAAGTGAGGCAAATTCACACACTGATGTTGAGACCAAATATTTCCACAAGTATATCAAGAAGAAACATTAGTTCTTCTATTTTTTCCTCATAGATTGTCTTTCTTTTACTGTCTCTCTGCTATATATAAGATCTGTGTTTTGCATAAGTAAAAACATGCTATTTGATATAATTTCAAGGAAATTAAGAAAATGTTTAATACTTTAAATAAGAGCCTCATGACATTCTTTTTTGACCATCTGTTGTCAGCAGCATATTCAAAGCTGCTGAAGCTCATTATACCAAAATTTAATAATGTTAATAGCATGGTATGAGATCTGAGTGGCCCTGAAGGCTCCTTTCCATCTCCTTCCAGTTGCCTGGAAAGCAGGAAGCTCAATGGGTCTGAGTTAGCTTAGTGTAAAACAAGACTGATACCAGAGACTGGACTCTGAGCATCCTCTTGTTATTAAGGCCACGTCCTTTACCAGGAAGTTCCACTGTTAGAGTCATTTAGATATTCTTTTTTTTTTTTTTTTTTAACTTGTAACTTTGTTTATTTAACTTTTTTTTTTAATTATCTTTATTGGTACATTAAATATACACATCATGATTGCACTCCATAATGGGGATTTGTACCAGTATAAGACACAACTTAATTCTCATTTTTTCCCATAGCCCCACCCACCCTACCACCCCCCCCCATATATATAAAATTTGTTTCCTTACTTTTTTGTTACAATCTCAACATTGTCCCCTTTCA
>PVIR01034307.1:0-17272 GCA_004026965.1 Petromus typicus
GAACATGTTTAAAATAATGCAAATAGTACCAAACAATTTATAAAGGGAAAGTAATTCCTCATTCTAAGCCTGAAACACAGTTATCCCAGGTACTTGCTCTGATACAGTCATTTAAATAGATTTTTTATCAGTGCTTTCAGAACCACTATACATATATAGACATAAATATATACATAAATTTATATATTTATATGCATGAAATTATATATATATAATTATATATATATATATATATAATTATAACTTTGTACCAGTATATGACATGACTTAATTCTTAATTATATATATATATATATAATTTCATGCATACAAATAATATACACAACTTGATTTTTTTCCCTAAGTTATAAAACTTATTTTGTACCCATGCATAAAAACCTATATCTTTATTTTATAATGTATATCATTTCATTAATTTAAACAGTCCCACTTTGATGTTTAAGAATTATAATATTTTATTATAAAAATGCTACGATAGATATTCTTTTTTTTTTTTTTTTGAGACAGGGTTTGTCTTTTGTAGTTCAGGCTGGCCCTGAGGTCAGCCTCGAACTCACAGCAATTTTCCTGCTTCTGCCTCCCAAGTGCTGGAATTACAGACATGAGCCACCATGTCTTGCACTGTGGTATGTGGTTCTGATTGCTGGTGGGTGTGAGTTCACATGCCTGGCATTGTTGTATGTGGCAACTGAGGATCAAATCTGGGCTCTTGCACTTACAAGGTAGGCACTGAAACCACTGAGCTAAATCTCCGGCCCTACAATAGATATTCTTGTAAAAATATCTGTGTGATAGTGTCAGGCATGGTGACTCACACCTGTAGTCTCAGCATTGGGGAGGCAGAGGCAGTAGGATTGCTGTGAGTTCAAGGCTGAGCAAAGTGAGATCCTGTCTCAAAAAAAAAAAAAAAATCTGTGTGAGCACTTAACAATATGTCTGGAGGATAACAATAAACTCTTGGTAAGAAAGGGTCTAGAACAACCAGTGAGTAATAGAGAAAAATAACAGAGTGAATGCAATGAAATACCGAGGGAAATACACCATTTTTTTTTTTAGAGGCGCAAGATCATTCTGGCATTTTCTTACCTAACATACGGAATGCAGAAGTAGTTATTTAGATGTAAAAGATTGTGAATTATCAATTATATAGAAATATTCGGCCTTGTCCCTAATCATATCTAGAGTTAAACTACTAATTGCATCATCAACCTGTGAATACCAACCTAGCTATTAATGATATTAGCTAATTTAATATTGCAAAATCTCCATATGTTCCACTTTCATATGACCAGTGTAATTTCGTGGTAATCAAATTTTTTTGTCATATCTAGTCACAATATCTGCAAATTCTGAGCATTATTTTAACCTATATCAGCTAAAAGAAGGAAGGTATCTATTGTGTGCCTATTATGTACCAGTAACTTTTCCTACATTATCTTGTTTAATTATCAAAACAATTTGGTATAGTATGAAACATAGTTCCTATTTAAACAAGATATAGTAGAATAGCTTCCTAAAATTAAAATGTATAGTAAATGCCAGAGTATAGACTACAGACTGGATTCTTTTTTTATTAAATAATTGATTTTATTGGTACATTATATATATCATGATCACAATCGACATTGAAAACTTTGTACCAGTATATGACATGACTTAATTCTCATTTTTCTCATTCCCCTGCTCACCCTACAGCCTCCTGCCCCCTATATACATAAGCTTTGTTTCTTTTTCCTTTTTTTTCACCATCACATTTTCCCCACGTTATATAGCCTAATACCTTTACCATTTGAATATTTTCTATTTCACAGTATGTACCATATACTCTAGAACTCATTTATATCTTCAGTTTCTCATACAAGAGAAAAGATATGGTATTTACACACCTGTGACCTATTTTTTTACTTATGAGTATGTCCTCAAGATATGTCTTAGTATAAATGATTCAGATTTATTATTCTTTATGGCAGAGTAACACTCCATTTTATTAAAAAAAATACCACATCTTCTTTATTCAGTCTGGGATTCTTAAGCAGCAAAATCCCATGCTTTCTGTCCATCTATAGAATCTATAGCTAACAATCTTGTGCATATTAGTTCACTTTCAAAATACGTATCCCTTAATCCTTCAGGTACTAGATTCTATTCTTGGCTTACTCCTGAAAAAGATGGCATCAAAAGTAATAGGGCTGTATGTACCTTTGAGTTGTTCTCTCAAAGAAGTGTCTATGCTTTAGTGTTTTTCTGATAGTGCTTACATGTGTAGTCAAATGAGATAGTATTTTTTAAAGCTTCTTTTTTTCTGATTTTGAGGAAGTTGACGTAGGATACTTTCAATTCCTTTCCTTCTTGTATTTTACCTGGGACTGGAATTCAGTTCTGGGGTAGAGTAGGAAGAAAAGAGAAAGTCAAGCTTCAGGGATAAAATGGCTCTCTCAAGTCTGAGAGAGTAGTCTTGGGGACAATGTCTTACCACAAGCTCCTCAACTCTTCACTGCATGGAGAGATATAACACAATACTTTTCAGAGTAGAAACATATTGCTTGTTTTAACAATAATCTGTACCATTAAATTAGTTAGTAACTCAAACTAGACTGCTAGTGGCATGTTTATGATCACAGGAAACTTCTATGCTTATAATTACAAATTTAAGCCTTGGTTATTTTTTTTTTTTTTATTTTTTGGAGACAGGGTCTCGCTTTGTGGTTTAGGCTGGCCCTGAGCTCAGCATCAAACTCACATCACAGCAATCCTCCTGCCTCTGCCTCCTGAGTGCTGGGATGACAGGCGTGAGCCACCACGCCCAGCACTGTGGTATGTGGTACTGGTTGCTGCTGGGGTGAGTCTCCACGCCCAGTATTGTTATGTGGTCACCGGGGATCGAACCCAGGCCCTTGCACTTGCAAGACAGGTGCCGGAGCCACTGAGCTATATCCCTGGCCCAAACCTTGGTTATTTATAAGTAAGGAAGTGAAAAACAACAGGATGAGTAACTCTAGATCATGGATGATAAAAATAATTTCTTGTTTATTTGGGGACAACTTTGTCAGAAACATATAGTTTAAGTCACCCATAATTTTAGTCCATTCTACTTACAACCTTGTCTTGCTACCATTTTAGACTGGGAAGGTTACCTTGAGAATTAGGTGTCCCAAAGAAGAAATACAAGCCATAGAATGGATTAGACATCTGTTCAGCTGATGAGCCATACTCCATCTGTATAGTCATACTTGTTGCCTCAACCACTGTACGCTTGAAATAGTCCTCAGGCTCTAAGCACACTCACCATTTCTTATGGCAGTCCAATTATATATAGGGGTCTGTAGTGGTGGCTATGTGCAGGTAATGCCCTTAGTTATGTGAGTTATTTACATTGAGACCAATGAAGTTAACTTATGCTGAAATCTTGTTGACTTGCATTTAATGTCCACTCGAAATCACACTTCATCCAGCCTGAACCAAAATGTAGCCATTTTCAGTTTCAATTTTTTCTTATAATCCTTCCCCTTCAGGCTGTGGGATGTGATTTCATAGAGGATGCACAGGCTCACAGAGCTGACTCTTGTTCCCAGATGTCCTAACAGCAATACTAGAAGAACTTACTATAGGTCATAATAGAGCCCATGCATATAGTCACCTTTGGGGGCCAGGCTGGCATGCACACTCAGCTGGCTCTAGCCTGGGAGCTAAATTAGCTTTCTAGCTCCTTGCAAATTTCTTTATTTCTTTTCCTGGGCCTATGAGCCCTCACATTCTTAAGGAGCTAAAAACAGGGGCTTTTTCCAGTTGGGCTGTCCCTTCTCTGGACAGTGGCTTTGTGAGGAACAGAAAGTTGTTCTCTCCTCTAGGCAAGCCCCTCTTTTTCATTGTGGACTTTGGTGCAGTATACAATCTGCAAAACGAGGGCTGGGGATTTAGCTCATTGGCACCAACCCTACCTCACATGGGCAAGGTCCTGAATTCAATCCACAGTACCAGAAAAAAAAATCCGCAAAACTATATAAGGTGGTTATACTGGCCTTTCTGTAGGCTCAGAGTGGCCATTCTCTGGCCTGTCTATTGAACTGTTCATTCTCTTCTTTGTGACCTACTTCTTACAAGTCTTGCCACATGCCTAGGGCCCACACAGGCTGGTGGCCAACTAGCCACCCTGTGGCCCTTAACATAGAAAGCTACAACATTAGACCTCTGTAAACCACCTCACTGTCAGTACATGTGGTAAGAACGCCCTCCTCTCAGGTAATCATTACCTATATGGCCCTCAGCACAGGCCACTGATTACTCCACCTAGTACTAATATCTAACTAAATACTGTCTGCTTTTGGCTGCATGGCAACAGCCAACTATTGGGCAGCTGGCTCACAGTTCAGTTTGTCTGCATATCTGGCCCTTACTGGTACCAGTAGCTGGTCCTCCTTTAGGGTGTTTTTTCTGGCTCTTCGAGTGGATGGAATGATGGTACAGCATTATGTATATCCTGTACCAGCCCTAACCTGCTGTAACTCAGCAACAAAGGAGCACATGCTCTGTATTCTGTTGCTCTAAATATCCTCTGTAACTGGCTGGTATTGGCAGTTGAATAACCCTTATCTTAGAAACAGATCTCTAATATCATAGCCACCCAGCCAGTGGGGAGGTAGCTCATACTTTCATGGGGACCTCTCTGGTGAGCTGTTTCTTTAGAGAGAACAATGGATCTTCACTTCCTTCTATAATTGTGATAAAATTCTTAAAGGCCTTCATAGTCATTCTGTATGCTTCTACAATCCCCAAGTAAAGCCCTTGGCAATACCATGAACATCTTGCTCATGAGGGTGCCTGGGGCTGGGTACTTACCCTTCTTGTGACCCCTGTACAGCCTATTTGCCACTCCAAATTCTTGTCCATTGTCTTTTATCTAATCTATCTTTTATCTAAAACCTGCACACAGGTTTTAAGATCTGGGCTACATGGAGCCTAAAAGCCCTCTATCTACCCCAGAAACCTTAGGAAAGGCTATAAGTATTTCACTGTAGGTGAAGACACTTCTGCATTTCATCAATAACAGCCAAGGTGTGCCTGTATCCTACTTGACCACACAACTTGGAAAAACTTGACAGAGAGTTCAGGACCCTAGCCTTAGCCCTAGATGTAGCACGTCTGCATATTGCTAGGTGCTGGTGGAGATCAACGGCAGCATGCTCAAGACCTACAAGAGAATCAGAAGGTAACATAAAATCATCAGCATAATGAAATAACTGCACATCCTGTGGGCATGCAGCCATGTCTTTTGCCACCAGCCCATGGTACATAGCAGGGCTGTGCAAATAGCCTGATGGTAACAGTGAACATTCATTGGCTTTATTCCCATACAAAGGCAAACTTACTGACTCTCAATCCCTGGAAGATGTCCATCCCCAAGATATATTCAAGTACCAGAGAGATGTGCAATATAGCTTCGAAATGGCACACAGCCTATATTCAGAGTCATAGTAATTGGTTTCACTTTATTGGCATGTTCCTCATAATCATCTATGAAGTCTGTCTTATCCAGGAATTTATCAAGAGTATCACAAACTGGGATGTAGTTTGTCCCAATGCCCTTTAACTCAAGCACGTGTAAATTTGTAGAAAACTGGTAACTCATGGTCTCTGGCTGAAGTCTCTCTCGTCTCCCTGTGCTATTGCCATAAGCCAGGAGCTTATGGGTTCAGGACCTATAACTCAGTCATTTGGGCAAAATCTGCTGCCTGCTGCATTCTTTTTTTTTTTTTTTTATCTTTATTGGTACATTGCATACACGCATCATGATTGCACCCCATAATGGGGATTTGTACCAGTATAAGACATAACTTAATTCTCATTTTTTTCCCATAGCCCTACCAACCCTACCGCCCCCCCATATACATGAAATTCATTTCCTTACTTTTTTTGTTATAACCTTATTATCCACTCCGCCCCCACCCCCCACCCCCGCTGCATTCTTTGTAGTGTTGCAGCCTAGGTCCTGGAGCTGCTTCCAGCTCTGATATGCACTCGAATTTAGCATTTGCTTGTAGCTCCAGAGTGGACTCCATGCTTAGGCTCGAAGCCCCAGGAGTGGACTCTGCCCTCATCTCAACCTCGCTCCACACTTCTTTACCTTTGTTGCCTCACTAAGCTGTGGTTCACGGCCTCCCTCTCCATATCACCGCTAGAAGGACCTTCCTGCGAGGAAGCAGCTTGATCTCAGCCCCTGAGCTGCCTGTGTCAATGAGCTCTCTTATCTTTGCAGCATGCATTCTGCCCATGATTTATGATTTACAAGCATCATGAATCTCTTCTTTCAACCTTCTGCTGTAGGCTGGTCTTTTCTTTAACCTCTTGCTGTAGGTACCTCCTCTTAAGGAGGCTTTTGACTTGGCCCAGGATGTAACAAACTCTGACAGCTATGCCAGTTGTCTTGTCAGCAGTTCAGACTAAGGTGGTTAAATTGGGATTCGGGCAGCCCAAAGAAGAAAAACAGATAATCCATAGATTGGATGAGAAATCTTTATTCAGCTGCTTAGCCATGGTCCATCTGTTTAGCCATTCCTGTGGCCTCCAGCCAGTATACACTCAGAGCAGTCCTCTCATCTCTAGCCCATCCTCCAGCCATATGAGTCTACACAGCAGTGGTTATGTGCCAGTCATGACTTGAGTTATGTAAGTGATTTATATTGACCAGCACTGACCTTGGCTATATCAGCTATTTACACGGAGACTGCCTAAGCCAAAGTGTAGCCATCCTAGGCTTCACTTTTTGCTGTGAATCTTTGGCTTTAGAACTTTTTTTTTTGAGACAGGGTCTCACTTTGTAATTCAGGCTGGCCCTGAGTTCAGCCTCAAACTCACATCACAGCAATCCTCCTGCCTCTGCCTCCCGAGTGCTGGGATTACAAGTGTGAGCCACCATGCCCGGCACTGTGGTATGTGGTGCTGGTTGCTGCTGGGCGTGAGTCTCCACTCCCAATACTGTATGTGGTTACCAGGGATTGAATTCAGGCCCTTGCGCTTGCATGACAGACACGGGAACACCTGAACTAACTCCCCGGCCCTAGAACTACTAACTTTAAGAATAATGGTTCATGCTTATCATCAATGAATAATTAGATTTAATAGAGATAAAAATGGCTATATTCACACATTAGATTATTCATTTTTGTGTTTGTTGGGAGATACATGTTTTGGCTGAAGTTGGCTTCCAAGAGCGATTTTATATTAGTTGCTGATAATCCAAATTTTAACTGCCTAGCTCCCCATCTAGCCCTGTGTTAAATTTTAAAAAACAGTAATCCACTGGCCTCAGACTCTCTCCTTACACTGAATTATGAAATAGTGAGATAAGCAGGTGAATAATTTAGAACTATATTTTATAACAAACATATGAGCTTCAGATAGTCATAGATAGTCACCTGACCATATCATGCTCAGGCAAAGCAAATGCCTCATCACATTATGCCCAAAGGAGGGCAAAACTCACGGGTTTACTTTTCTTCCATGTTCCACCAGTAAGCTTAACCTATGGAGCGAAAGCATTGAACTTTCTCTGAGGACTTCATGATTCATGAATCATTCTTTGATCAAATAAACTATTAATTTCCATTTGCCTGAAGTTTTTCCTTTAATACATGTAATAAATACAGAATAATCTGAGAACAAAGCCCATAAAGGAATTAATATCAACTTAAGGTAAATAAGATGGAAACTGTACCATAGACTTTCCATTATTTGAATTTTCCAGTAGTCCAAAAGGCCAAGAAGCTATATAAAAGAAAAAATATTAAAACTTTATCTCTATAGCTCTGGTCTGTTAAAGATATGAGGGCCTCACCAACTGTGGTGAATGATCACGCAGACAGTGAATGCCACAGGCTGATGAAAGCCTCTGGAAAGATACAGGAGTCATTTTTTTTTTAACCTCAACATAGGCTAACTTAGACACATTGTGAAGTATGAAACATGAGTCAATTATTGCAGAACATGTCTTAGACAAAGACAGTCCTCTTCCAAATGCACTGAGGTAACTGAGTAAGTAACTACTAAAGTGGGAAGTAACACACACTTCCAGGCCACTTAAGTGATCACTTTTTAACAAGTCATTTTCTTCTTTCACACAGATAACTAACAGATGAAGATATTTTATCAAAATTTCATGTCACGTTGGTGGCAAATCCAAAATTAGAACTCAGATAGTATTTGTGTTCCACTGAATCATACCATCATTCTCTGAATTTTTTTAGTTTGTTCTTGGATTTTCCATGCATGAAAAATGAGAAAAAGCAAGATATTAGTAAGACCAGGACTATAAAACATTCTGTAATATTACCATCACTTTGTAACTTTATTACTTGATTTTAGTCGCTAATATAAATTTGTATTAGAATATAAACAGATTTAACCTATAGAAAAAAATCGAATAATTTAAATTTGGAATGTATCTGAGTTCTACTATAAAAATAGTATATTACAAAACATGATATTTTTTATTAAGTAAACATCTACAAAACAGAATAACTTCAGCCAGATGTAGTCACATGCCTACAATTCAAATACTACAGGAAGCTGAAGCAGAAGGATTGAAAGTTTGAACCAGCCTTGGGCAACTTATTGAATTAGCAAGAACTTGTTTCTAAATAAACAAAAGGTCATGGATTTCAACTTTCCCTTGTCAATGACAGGATGTATATAATTGACAATGTGTAATCTTTGAAATCAGACATTAGTCTAAATTCTTACTCCAATAATCTAATAGCTGTAGAATTCTGAGCAAGTTCTTCAAATTCTCTGAGCTTTAATTTACTGGTATAATAATGTTAATAAAGTGTACACCTACTGATATGTATTATTTAGACTAGTCACTTTACTAGTTTTGTAAAAATGAAAGATGCTCATTTTAAAATATTCAAGACAATAAGCTTCCCTTTTAAAACTAATTTCTTTGTGTCCCATAGGTTCTGGAATGTTGTACTGACATCATTGTTCGCTTTTAGAAATTGATTTCATCTATGACCCATTGTGTGTTCAGGAATATTTTATTAGGTTTCCAAGAGTTTTACATTTTTCTGTGATTTATTTTTAGCATCACTATAAATAGGGAGTGATTTCAATTTTTTTATATTCATTTAAGCAGGCTTTATGGATGCATGTGGTCTATTTTGGAGAAAGTTTTGGGTGATACAGAGACCAACTTGTACTCTTGGGTAGTAAGTTGGTCTTCATGTCATCTCATAGATATTGAATTAATTAATTTTTTCTTTTATTTTTGAGGTTTGCTAGAGTAAATTATCATAATTTATCATTTTGTTCTTAATTTCAGAAACCCTGTCTTCATATTGTTAACTTCTGCAGTTTATGAAATTTAGTTTTTTATAACTGATATTATCTTTTCATCAATTCCACGACTTTGGTAAATTTGTTATTCATATTTTGAACCACTTACATCAGCTCTCCCAATTTCATGATTGTTTCCCTCAAATCCACATTAGCCATTCTGTTTCTGTAATCTTTTGAGTTACATCCTTTGTGAACTTGCCAGATTTCTTCATCTTTGTTCTAAACAATCCCTAAATGTATGCTGCCTAGTGTTTGCTTTGTTCACCATCCGTGTCCCTTAGATTTGACTTGGGAAAATCTGGAGACTTTAGGGGCTACTTGTTGCCATGTTTTCCAGTGTTCTTGTGTGTATGTATGTATAAATATGTAGTTTATTTTTATTTGGAGCTGAGGATTGAAGTCTAGTAGAGTGAGGGTTGATTGTATTCAATATGAAGATCTTCTTAGATCCCATCTCCAGATGATATGTTTGCTGCTTTATTTGTCCAGAAGTGGTATCACTCTTTCAAGTATTGAAAATTGTCAGAGCCTGTGGTATTTTTGTGCACATGAAAGGTAGAGAAGAAGCAAATGATGACAAAGAACTTAGTACGTTAAAGAACAGCAAAAAGATTAGACACAAGTAAATAATAAGTGGTATGTTTACAAACCCTATAACTGAAGAAAATGAATGTGGAGAATAGAAGACAGAGGGGGGATGGGGAGATAACTACTAAATCAAAGCAGAAAAGAGAAAAATGTAAAAACAAAGATCCATCTAAGACACAGTTTGAACACTAATAAGATTTTGTACTCAAAATTTCCATACGTCCACTGTGCTATATAGCCTGAATGGCCACACAGTTCTTTTCTTGTCTTAGTTGTGGTCTGTTTTCATGCAGCCACGTTCATTTCCCCTCCTTCCAATTTTCCCTCCTTCAGCCACCAGGCAGAATCTGATTCTGTCACTAGTCTTGGTTTAGGGACTCTTTTTCAAGGAGGCAGCTCAGGATACTTGCAAAGCAAGAACAACCCAAACCCAAACCAAAATTAAGAAGGGAAAGCATACAGATGAGGGGGAAATTAATGAAATTAAGACAGAAAATTCAAAGAATTAACAAATCAGAGATTTTTTTCTTTGAAATAATAAATAAAATACATAAACCCTAAGTCAAATTTACAGATATAATAAAGCACTCATATCTAAGCAATTAGAAATGAGAAAGATGAAATCATCATGGATATCACCAAAATCCAGAAGATTGTTATTAACTACTATGAATAATTATATTCCTACAAGTTGTAAAACCTTGAAGAAATGCACAATTTCCTAGACAAATACAAATGACAAAAATTAAACCAAAAATGCATAAAACATTTTCAACAATCCAATAACAAGCAATGAAATTAAGGTAGTAATAAAAATATCAGCCAACTAACAAAAGCCCAGGACATGGACTCATTGCTGAATTCTATCAAAAACATCACGGGTGTTGTACCACCAATGCTCCTTAAATTCTTTTTGTAAAATTGATTTTTTATTAGTACATTGTATTAATATTAGTACATTATTATATTAGTACATGACATTGGATTAGTACATTGATTTTATTAGTACATATATATACATCACGTTTAACATTGAGAGTTTGTATCAGTGCATGACACATCCTGATTCTCATTTTTTCCCATTACCCTGCCCTCCCCACTCCTTAAATGAGATTAAAATGGAAAGAGTAATTTCACACTCATTTCTAGAAGCCAGCAGCACTCTGATACCAAACTACAAGATCATGTCAGTAGATAATAATTTTGACAAAATTCCACACTATTTATGATTAAAAACCCCAAGGAAAATAGGTATAGCAAGACCTTCTTTGCATCTGATACAAGCCATTTATGACAAACCCAAAGCTAGCATTATATTAAATGTAGAAATATTAGAAGCTTTCCTTCTAAAATCAGGAAGAAGACAAAGATACCCACTATCACCAATTTTGTTGAGTTTGGTATTTGAATCATTTGCCAGAGCAATAAGGCAAGAGAAATACATAAAAGGGTAAAAGAGTTATACATGGGAAGGAATAAAGTCAAACTATCATTATTTGCAGATGTGGAGAAGACCCAACAAATTTTACCCAAAAGTCTTAGAATTAATAAACAATTTCAGAAGCAGCAGGATACAAAATAATACAAAAAATCAATAGCTTCAAGATACACCAATAATGAAAGAAATTAGAAAATAAAATAAATTAAGAAAACAATACCATTTATAATAGCTTCAGAGAAGATAAAATACCTGGGAATTACCCTAGCCAGGGAATTTACAGACCTCTGTATGAGAACTATAGGACTACAGTCAAGGAGATTGAAGAGGGCATCAGAAAACGGAAAGAGGTCACTTGATCCTGAAGATGCAGAATGAATATTATTGAAATGATCATACTCTCAAAGTTGATGTATAGATTCAATGCAATCCCAACTAAAATAGCAGTATTCTTCACAGAACTAGAGAAAACAATCCTAAAATTCATATGGAACTAGAAGAGAGGTAGAATAACGAAAGTAACCCTGATTTACAAGAACAAAACAGGAGGCATCACAGTACCTAACTTCAAGTTATACTGTAATGCAATAGTGATAAAAATGTCATGGTACTGGCATAAAAGTAGACACGCATATTAAGAGAACAAAACAGAGGTACAGGAATGTCCCCGAATATATTCAGCTATTTAATTTTAAACAAAGGGACCAAAAAGTATGTTGCAGGAAAAATAGCCTATTTAACAAATAGCTCTTTGAAAACTGGCTATCTATATGCAAAATATTAAAACTGGACCATGTCTGTCACCATGTACTAAACTAAAATCTGGTTATCCATAGTTAAAATTTTGAATTGTAGAGTGCTGATAATATTGTTATAATGGCAATCTTTCTGCTCCAGGTAACTTTTTGGGTTGGATGTTACTAGACTGTGAAACCATTATTGTAGAACTTACAAATTCAATCATATAAAAGTAGTGTGTGATGGGCTGGGGATTTAGCTCAGTGGTTTCAGTGCCTGCCTGGCAAGTGCAAGGTCCACAGCTCAACCCCTACACCACCACATACCACAATGCAGGACATGGTTACTCACACCCATCAGCAATCATCACCACACACCACAATACTGGGTGTGGTGGCTCATGCCTGTAATCCCAGTACTCAGGAGGCAGAAGCAGGATTGCTGTGAGTTTGAAGCTTGCCTGGACTACATAGTGAGCTCAGGGCCAGCCTGAACTACAAAAGCAAGACCCTGTATATAAAAAAAAAAAAGTTGTGTATGTATGTTTGACTAGTTTTACTCAGCATTATGCTTCTGACATATCTAATTCTGTTGCAATAACAATAAAGTATAATAATGAAACAGAACAAATACTTTCACTATGGCATTTTGTGTTGACAAGGGGAACTTGTCAACTGTGGTGCACCTTTAATGAGTTTTATGGGCTCACTCTGCTAAAAAGGTCCCTACACACCCAAGGAAGTTTAAGAAATACTTATATTTAGGAATTAGGGAAAAAGTACAAAGACAAAAAAGTAGTTCCACCTTGACCATTCAGCGTGTCATTATGGGAAAAACACAGCATGGGAACAGCACCACTCCTGATGGGTGGCAGAAGATCAGAGCAGTCTCTCACTGGACCAAATCAAACCTTAACTTCTTCACTCCTTGTTTATCCTTACTTTAGACAAAAGCAGCACCAAGCCAAGAGGCAGATGTGGTCATTATAACTGGGTGTGTACAGTCGCAGCTATGGCCAGAAGCTGGGGCTGGACACACTATTTTGAGAAATTTCTAGCATCCTCGATAATAACAAACTCCTCCCTAATAATCTGAAGGCTGTGTTCTTTAGGCCTGTGTTCCTGGGGAAGGGGCCACCTTCTGGCAGGAAGACTGAAGCCGATGTCTGGTGCCAAGAATTCTCTATACCAAGATTTGTGGACCTAAGACTCCGTTTAGGGTCTGCTTTCCTAGTCTGCTTAGCACAGAGGTTTTTCTGTACAAAGCCTGTTAACTTTTTCTTTTTTTACCTTTTTTCTTCACATTTTCATACTTGTATATAATATACTTTAATCACCTCTTACTGTCTCACTGTGATTCCCTCATCCTCCTTCACCTATCTCCTTTCTTTTCTACATCCCACATGTGACTAAAATATCCAATACTTCTCCTTTTGTTTTTTTATTATTATAGAAATGCCTACTTCTTCCTTTAATTTTATCATTTGTTTCTTTCTTTTTAAAAAAATTTTAAATCTCTATGGTACATTAAATATACACATCATGATTGCACTCCATAATGGGGATTTGTACCACTATAAGACACAACTTAATTCTCATTTTTTCCCATAGCCCTACCCACCCTACCACCCCCCCCATATATATAAAATTTGTTTCCTTACTTTTTTGTTATAATCTCAACATTTTCCCCCTTCTTCCTATTTTACATTGAGCATTTTCTATTTCACAATATATAACATACACTTTTAGGGCTCATTTACACCTTTATTTTCTCATACCAGAGAAAAGATGCGATATGTACCTATCTGTGCCCTATTTATTTCACTTATGAGGATATCCTCAAGCTATGTCCATTTAAGTAGAAATGATTCGAACTTATCATTTTTAATGGGAGAGTAATACTCCATTCTCTAGAAAAACCACAGCTTTTTTATCCAGTCTCCAGTTGATGGACACTTGGGTTGTTTCCAAGTTGTAGCAATCACAAATTGGGCTGCTATAAACATGGGTTCACATATGTCACTGTGATATGAGTCTTTTAATTCTTGTGTGTATATACCTAGCAGGGCAATGGCTGGGTCAAATGGGACCTCCAATCCTAGCTTTTTGAGGATTCTCCAAACTGATCACCACAGGGGTTGTACGAGTCTGCAGTCCCACCAACAGTGCAGAAGGGTTCCTTCTTCTCCGCAGCCTCGCCAACATTTGCTGTTGGCTGATTCTGAAATGGCAGCCATACTATGTGGAGTGAGATGAAATCTCAATGTTGTTTTCATCTGCATCGCTTGTATGACTAATGATGCTGAGCATGTCTTCATATGCTTCTTAGCTGCTCTTACTTCTTCCTCTGAAAAATATCTGTTAATTTCAGATGCCCATTTTTAATTGGGTCATTAAATTTGGGTGGGCTGATTTTTTTGAGCTCTTTATATATTCTAGATGGTAGCCCTTGTCTGAGGAACAGCTGGTAAAGATTTTTTCCCACATTGTTGGTTGCCTTTTTGCATTGTTGGTGGTTTCCTTTGCTGTGCAGAAGCTTTTTAGAAGAATAAGGTCCCATTTGTTGATTTCCTCAGCCATTTCCTGTGCTATAGAAGTTTTGTTCATGAAGTCTTTCCCTAAGCCAACGACTTTGAGAGTTTTACCTAACCTGTTTTGTAGTAGGTTTAGAGTGTCTGTTTTAATATTTAAGTCTCTTATCCACTTTGATTTTAGCTTGGTACACGGTGAAAGAGTTAGATCTAGTTTTAGTCTTTGGCAAGTTAAAGCCCAGTTTTTCCAGCACCATTTGTGAAAGAGGCTATCTTTCCTCCATTGAGGATTTTTGGCTCCTTTGTCAAAGATGAAGTGGCTCAGTGTATCTGGAGTAGTTTCTGGATCTTCTAGTCTACTCCATTGATCCACAGGTCTGTTACTTTGCCAGTACCACGCAGTTTTTATCACAGTGGCTTTATAGTATAGTTTCAGGTTCGGAGTTGTGATACTCCCCACCATGTTCCTGTTGCTTAGAATTGCTTTTGCTATTCTAGGTCTTTTGTGGTTCCAGATGAAAGTTTGAATTTTTTTCTCTAGATCTGTGAAATATGCTGTTGGGATTTGAATGCGGATTACTTTGAATGTGTAGAGTAGATCCAGGGCTTTTCTTTGTTGGCAAGTTTTTAATTACATTTTCAATTTCACAGATTGGTATTGGGGCATTTAACATTTCTGTATCTTCTTAATTCAGCTTTGGGAGTTCATATGTGTCTAGAAATCTATCCATTTCTTCGACATTTTCCATTTTATTGAAGTATAAATTTTCAAAGTAGGTGTTCATTATCCTCTGGACTTCCTCTGCGTTCGTAGTAATTTCTCCATTCTCATTCCTAATAGAATAGATATGAGCCTTTTCCTTCCTTTATTTAATGAGGTTGGCTAAGGGTCTATCAATTTTGTTTCTTCTTTCAAAGAACCAAAGTTTCGATTCATTGATTTTTTGAACTGTTCTCTTGGTTTCTATTGCATTAAATTCTGCCCTGATCCTTATAATTTCTTGCCTACTGCGATCTTTGGGTTTGTTTTGCTCCTCTCTTTCTAGTCACTTGAGGTTCAGCATTAAGTTCTTTATTTGAGCTTGCTCCGTTTTCTGGATGTAGGCTTTCACTGCTATGAATTTTCCTCGTAGAACTGCTTTCATTGTGTCCCATAAATTTCTATATGTTGTACTGGGGTTATCATTTAGTTGTAAAAACTGCTCAATTTCTTTTCTAATTTCTTCTGTGACCCATTGGTTGGTCAGCAGAGTGTTGTTCAGTTTCCATGTGTTTGTGAAGATCCTGGGCTTTCCTTTGCTATTCAGCTCCAATTTCAGGGCACTATGGTCCGACAGTATACAAGGGATAACTTCAGTCCCTTTATATTTGCTTAAACCTGTTCTATGAACGAGCACATGGTCTGTTTTGGAGAATGATCCATGAGCAGCTGAGAAGAACGTATATTCTGACTTTGTGGGGTGAAATACTCTGTAGGCATCTATTAAGTCCATTTGCTGAAGCGTCTGGTTGAGCTCAAGGATTTCCTTAGTGACTTTTTATTCAGTTGATCTGTCTCTTTGTGACAGTGGGGTATTGAGGTCCCCTACTATTATTGTATTGGAGTTTATCTGGTTTTTGAAGTGCGTTAATATTTGTTTTATATAGTTGGGTGCATTAGAATTTGGAGCATAGATATTTAAGATTGTGATTTCTGTCTCTTGGATTTTTCCCTGAACTAAAAGATAGTGTCCATCTTGATCTCTCTTTATCAGCTTTGGCTTGAAGTCTATCTTGTCTGCAAATAAAATCGCCACTCCTGCTTTCTTGCTGTTTCCAGTCGCATGGAGTATTGTTTTCCATCCCTTTACTTTTAGTCCATGGGTTTCGTTCTGAATTAGGTGTGTTTCTTGTATGCAGCAGATTGTAGGATCTTGTTTTTTGATCCACTCTGCCAGTCTGTATCTCTTAATTGGCACGTTGAGTCCATTGACATTAATCGCTATGACTGATATGGGTAAATTTAGTGCTGCCATGTTTTCCTGTTCTTGTCTGTGTTATTTTACTTTTGCCCTTTCCCCATCAGTTTCTTGTTTGGTCCCATGAGTTGACTCGGTTAGGTCTCATGGATTGGTAACTTTCCTTATTTTTCTAAAAGATATTCTTTAAAATGTTTTGGAGCGCAGGTTTCGTATTTGTGAAATTTTTCAGGTATTCTTTGTCATGAAAATATCTTATTTCCCCATCAATTTTGAAGGATAGTTTTGCAGGATACATCAGTCTGGGTTGGAAGTTGTTTTCCTTTAGGGCTTGGAAGACTTCACTCCAGGCTCTTCTTGCATTGAGTGTTTGAGTGGAGAAGTCCGCTGTGATCCTGACGGGCTTTCCTTGGAATGTAACTGTTTTATTTTCTCTGGCTGCTTTAAGTATTTCATTCTTTTGTTGGATATCTGGGACTTTTATGATTATATGCCTAGGTGTAGATTTTTTCATGTCACGGGCATGTGGCGTTCTGTATGCTTCATATATTTGTATGTCCAATTCTTTACCTTTTTCTGTGAAGTTTTCTGCCATTATCTCTGTGAATAGCTTTTTGATGTCTTTAGCATTGTCTCCTGCTTCCTCAGTGACTCCAATCAATCTTATGTTATTCTTCTTTGAATCAT
>PVIR01034308.1:0-17164 GCA_004026965.1 Petromus typicus
TTTTTTTTTTCACTTTTTAATAAACGAATACTGAATTGAGGGAAATCTGTAGCCTGGCTACAGCAACTCAGGAACCAATTTGATGTTTAATTCCTGTTATTTGTTGATGCTTTGGACAATCAGTTACCCTTCAGACACTTATTAAGATCAAATTAGCAACTTACAGTACACTTAAGAAGTGACATGATCCAAGCTGATAAAAGTGGATAGATGTAACTATAATACAAACAACTACACACATTCTTTGTTTAACAAGTGAATTCCACTCCTGAAATTGGGTCTAAAGATGAACTGGTCACTCAGTGAAGAATTGCATGTGATGTGTACATTGCAATATTCAGAAGATAGAATCCAAGAAACACTAACTTGATGATCTTGCTTTTGAGTGGTTCCTGTAGGTACTACTTTATGACGTAACGTAAAACCTCAGTAAAACTACAGTACTGGGTTGTAAGAGAAGCCACCTCAGGCTGCACTGCGATTCATGGTCCTGTGTGTGAAAATGGGTTGTTAGTGCGAGCCCAGCAGAGAAAGTCCCAACACGGAGCCACGCAGCTCAATCTTAAGTCTGAAGAGTCATTAAACAGGTAGGTTGTTAGATGTGGAGTGTTTGTATATGCATCTGCTATCTCAATCATACAACAACAACCCATCAAAGCTCAGAGGAAAAAAGTATCTGGAGATTAACAATATTAATTACATCCCAGCTGTGATTTACCTGAATTTACTTTGCAGCAAATCATACATAATTTGTTAAAAAAAAAAAAAAAAGAAAGAAAAAGAAAAACAAATCATACTTCCCAAACACCTCACAGTGACTTATTCTACTTTTTGGAAAATCTACATTTTTGTAAAGATCCTTAAACTTACTCTTTATGTGTAATGATTTTGCTGTTGTAAAGGATCTGAGGAACTCTTGTGACATTGTCCAGGTGTCTAAGAAGTAAAATAACTTTCAGGCATGGAGAATATTACAGCCCTGTCCAGCAGACATGCGCTTTCTCAACCCTGCAGGGGAGGAGAAGTCGTACGCCATGTTTGCCTGACACATTTACGTTCAGAGAAACCCCCCGCTCTTACTCACGGTCACTCACCTCCCCTACTTTTAGAAACTTATTGAGAGACTCCTGTTTTTTCCTGTGTGGAACTCTCTCGCTTCTCTGCTTAATTATCATCTTTCTCAAGAACATACAGGCTGTGCCTGTCTTGCAGAGTTTGGCAGGAATATTTTATTTTTAAAGGTGCTACAAAAGTTATATGCATCCAATAGCAGCTATCCTTCACAGAGTAATTGTACTTCAAATTTTAATTTTGGTCTCCTGATGTTAGATGGTTTCCTACTCACAACGTGCTGGTCAGGGAGAGCACAAAGGTGCACAAACAGTAGTACTATGGTCTCCGGGGTACTGTCTCACTAAGCTATGACGTTGGTCTTTTTGGATAAATTAACTACATGTTTAATTTAGGATGTTTCCTACTCTAACAGGACAAGACACACTGGAAGCTGACAAGCATCTGTGCACCTTAGATTGTTTTGTATGAAAGAGCACACTTCCACAATATTCTTATCTCGACTTTCTTGACTTCCATTTAATGCTTACCTTGGTAATTTTATGCCAGTCAGTGACAGGAACTTTGAATTTTTCAGATCCCCACTGAGGATAGAAATTAGAAGGATCCTTTTTACCATTTCAATATTGTTTTTAACATAATATGCACATTTCATTCATGAAGGGAAATCATTTGATATCATAACCAGTATTTAGAAAACATCAACTTTATTTATAGATTCTCAGGTACAGTGCAGTCTGGCCAGTGTTACAGTTTGGTTATTTTCCACTCTGGTCATTGGGTTCATTCTTTGTTACAACTGAGTATTTCCTATTTGTTTAAAATCTGCTTAACTTCAAATCAATACATTGTTTTTGTGGCATCCTTATTTTTAATTTTTTGTCATCTATTTTTTGTCCTTAACAACTATCTTTATCCAATGGTCATTTGGATAATGAATATTTTGAGCAACATTTTTCTCAGCATATATGATATGTCTTTTCCTACATGGAAATGAAAAATTGTTTTTTTTACAATGGTCATATATTCCAAGTAGTATTACAAGTACTGAGTAATATTCCAAGAAATCTTACAAAATAAAATTTTGTTGATAATCCTGTTTTCAGCTGGAAAAAGTCATAATGGCTACTAAATCAATAAGTCACATGATTCAGAATGACTAGGTATTAGCGAGCTTTATTTTCTTTCAAAGTTTAGACATATAATATTAAAAGGACCAATGCAGGGAAGCTGTTTCTTTTCTATGACAAATGAGTGATTGACTGTTTTTGAAGTCTCTAAATCAGAAAGCCCTAATGGAATTTGGAGAATTCTAATTAAATTGAGCTTTAATGATCATGTTATAAATATAATGACTATGACTAATGTTAAATCAAAGTCTTTAATCCAAAATTAAACAGTAGGAAATAGACATATATAGCAAGTAAATTATACAACAATTTATTTAAATTGATAGTGCCCAGCAAGATAAAACAAACATGTGTCCATAATGTATTAATGACTCATCTGCCCTGTTAATTACTCAGCATGCAATTAAATTTCCAGGGGTACTCATTCTTACACAGAGAAAATGTTTATTGTATGATGCTATGCTTGCAGAAACGAGTTTACATTTTGCAAATTTCTGGAGGGAAATCAATAAAATAAGAAATTGGAATTAATTTGTGTTTTTCTTCCCATTAATTTGCTGTTCTTCTTTATCCTCAGTAACTCACAGATATCAATTAACCTAGTCAATCACACTAAGAACACTGCTTGCTCCCCAGAAAAATCTTTAAGGAGACTCAATAACAACACTCTGTGCAATAAGATGAAGCAAATTAAGGCATTCAAAGTCACTTGCAATCCTTTCCCATGATGTTTTCTCACGTAATGGATTTCTAAGATACGATGTTTTTGTTGTGTTTTTTCAGATCAAGTAACAAAACTAAAGATAAAACAAATTTAAGAATAGTATTCATATGCAAAACTAATCCTAATTCTCAGGCAAACTCTTGGAACACCGTATATTTTGAACAGTAGTAAACAAAATAGATTTTTAAATATATTTATAGAATCTATTATTTTGGTTTTGATTTGGTTTTTGTGGCATTAGGGATCAAACTCAAGACCTTGTACTTGCCAGGCAGATGTGGCTACTCTGAGCTACATTCCCAAGCCTCGGTATCATTTTCAATGTGATCTTATACTTCCTACTGTATATTTTAACTTTTATGTGTTGAATATGTAATGTTTGATTTTCTGTATTTTTTGACCACAGCATATCACTACAATTAAAGAGTGTTTTAAATTGCGATTTACGGGATCATTGCTATTTTATTTGATTTAAAATATGAATAGCATAAAAGTGCTCAGAAAGGAAAGCTCACATTCCTTATTTTGATGGTGCCTTGTGATAGACATCCCTACCACGTGTCAACACTTCTGACTATTTCTTCATGATATCTACTTTACAGATTTCTAGCTATTTGGTGTTTCCAAGGTGAATAGTTATGCTTTTATTCTTTGGGTGAATAAGTATTATTATGAAATGACTCTCTCTATCCCTGGCAAAATTCTTTTCACAATTGATTTTACTGATATATTTTATATACATATAATGATCACAATCACACTGAGAATTTGCCCCAGTACATGACACATCTTGATTCTCATTTTCTCCCACCTCCCTACAGTCCTCTGCCCCCTACATACATAAGCTTTGTTTACTTTTTTATAACTGTCAATTTTTTTCTCTTTTCTTTATTTTCTTCTACTGACTCTTTTCATTTCCTTTTTGAATATTTTATTCCTATTTCACAGTATTTATCATACATTTTATGACTCATTTACACCTTCATTTTCTCACATCAGAGAAAAGATATGGTATTTGCACATCTGTGGGCTATTTAGTTTACTTATGAGTATGCCGTCAAGGTATGTCCATTTGAGTAAAAATGATTCATATTTATCATTCTTTATGGCAGAATAATAATAGTTATGCTTTAAAATTTCCTGTTACTCAGGTTCCCATACATTTTTATTCTTATTTATGTCATCAAAAATGTAGCTGTTATTTGATTATATAAATAAAATAGCATGCTAATTTTATTTAAATTTACATTTCTTAGTTATATAAAATTATTTTCTTGATAACATCAAATGATGAATAAACTGATTTATCCTTTCCTAAAAATGTATTTCCTGATTACATTTTCCTTTACTAATGTTTTAGTGTTTGCACTAAAACATTAATGTCAGACTGTGTGCAGTGTATCTGTTTTGCAGCATTGAATTAAATTTGCTTTTTAACCAAAACAAAATATTAAACGTTAATTGACATAATAGATGAAGGTCACAAGTATGCCACAAAATTTTAGGTTTTAATTTATTTCCTGTGCTTCTAATTGTCTATTGTCAATTCTTAGATGTCTTTATATATTTTAGGAAACTACGCAATTCTCATGTACTAGTAAATTTTACAATTTATTTGACTGCTCCCATATATATGCCAAATATTTATTCATTAACTGCTGTATTTTTTACAACTGGTAAGTTCAGATATATCTGTACTATTTAGAATCTTATGAAAATTACTATTTTATTATTATGTTTTTAAAACCATATAACATTGAGAAAATCATTAATTATGAATATTAATTTTGTGATACAATTTTTCTAAAAATATTGTAATAATATTTTTATGGATTTTGGAATATTAAATACAGTTTTGTCTCCAAAGCAGTGTGTTCTTCTTAGTCTTATTGAGTTCAGAAGTGTTTCTTATTTCTCTGCTCTGGGGATGATTACAGGGGGTTTTGTTAGCTTGTCTTGGTTCAGAGAGGATCTCACTCTGTCGCTCAGGCCTGGATTGTCGAGACTTGGAGCTCTCCTCCCTGAGCATGCTGGCCATCTTACACAGAGCACAGGCCTGGATGATACGATATTTTGTTAGATTGTTATATTTATTTATTTATTGAGGCAGGGTTTTGCTTTGTGTAGTTCAGGTTGGCCCTGAGCTTACTATGTAGCCCAGGCAAGCCTCAAATTCACAGCAGTCCTTCTCTCTCTGCCTCCTGAGTGCTGGATTTACAGGTGTAAGCCACCATGCCCAGCACTGTGGTACGAGGTACTGTTTGCTGGTGGGCGTGAGTCACCAGGCTCACGGTTATCCGGGGTAACCGTGGTACCCGGGGTTGAACCTCGGTACTTGTGCTTTCAAGGCAGGCGCAGGAACCACTGAGCTAAATCCCCAGCCCTAGATTGTTTATAAGGGAGAAATCTCTTCTTTGGTCATAACAATTCACAGTGAAAGAGTTTCTTACTGGATTATCCTTGGTAGTTTAATGTTGATTATCGTACTAGACTTCAATGCGGTACATTCAACTAAAATGTAACTCATAAAGATTTTTTTTTCAGTTCAAACACACTATGACAATTCATTGTTTCTTTCCAAATCATGTGCTATGATTTTCCACTTTTTCATTTCTACATGTTCAGTACCTCAGAAAATAGTATTGTTATGGTCTTACAGTCAAAACTATTCTGCCTTCAGTTGAAGAGTGAGTGACGGGGAAGAGAATTTTAACTCTAAAAGCACATGAGACATTTAACACAACTATAATTATATTTTAAATGTAATTAAGATACAATTGTTGATCAATAAGATTATAATTTCCAAGACCATGGTAATTACATACATAATTAATGATATGCATAAATTATAATATATATCTCATATGTGTTTATATATAATGTATCCTGTGTAGTTTAATTATTACACTTTAAAGTTTCCTTAGTTAACAGGTGTTGTCATTAAGGTTTTATTATATAATATCAATGTCTAATAAAATTGTCGCACAATTCCATAAGACATAATATATACAAACATCAGTTATCAGTATTTCAAATTTATATTTTAGAAAGTCCTTTTCCTAATTTAAACGTTTGAAGAAAACTTTCAGATTTATTGTTTAGTAGCCCAAATTAAATTATATATGACTAATAAAAATATTTTCAAGCAGTATTAATATTGTTTGGATATGACTTTTGCACTAATGCCTTTGTTATTAATGTCATTTTAAATTCAAACTAGGTTTAATGAGAATCTAAATTTATTCATTATTGAAGATTAGATTAGTGAACATTGGAATTCTTTATAAATCCATTTTGGAGGTTGAAGTTACACCAAAATCTGTTACCATGCCGCATAAACCAAGCAATGAAGGGTAGTCTTGTTTTCCTTTCCACAGAACCTCACGGGTCAGAACAAAGGATCTCCTGACACACGCAAAGCAACGTTAATAACAACAGAGCTGAAGCTAAGTGCTCTATTTTCATTCCGCCTCCAATTTTTTTCCAAATGTAAATATTTCAGAAACAGCAGAACGATTTTTAATGGATGAATTTTGAAGGCTTCCTATATATTCCTCAACAGATGAATCAGAGAGGAGAATGTAGAATTCATACACAACAGCAGATTCCTCCGCCATAGAGGAGGACAAATGTGAATAATTATAAGAAAAATAATGCACTTGGAGACCATAATATTAAGTGAAATAAATCAGGCACAACACCTTGAATACCACGTGGTTTCTCTGATATGAAAAAATATATATAAATAAAGAGCAAGATAAAGGACAGATAATTAGAAAAAGAGAGTAGGTGTTTTGCAAATGGGAAGGCAAGTGAGGATGAAAATTAATATGTTCTATGTATATTATTGACTCTCTACTATGAGTGTAACCATTATGTATTGCACATCTTAATAAAATAATAAAAACAGAATAAATATCCTTAAATTATTACCAGTAATGAGAGATGAGAATAAACTGTGATAATCGATTATTTAATAATTCTGAATCTAGTCAGATTAACTGAGTAAAATAGAAATAGAAGTCAGAGCATGCCTGTCGGATTTTAATTATGTTTATAATGATTCAGCTTTGACTGGGTTTGAGATGCCATACTAAAAATGACCACATTTTACTTGATTTATACAAGTGATACTTTTCAAGCCAAAGAGAACTATTTCAGTACAACTGCAGAGTTTTTAAGTATCATGAAAGAAGATTTATTAAAATATTTTATTAGATGTTGGATGAAGCCAGGTCTAAGAAATGTCTTGGTCTTACGTCACTTAACAAGTAGAGGTAACCTACTTTCATGTTTCTTATACTTCTTTGGGGGGGGGGATGAAAAGAATTAAATTAAAAGACTTTTAATTAAAGAAAATATTCAGATGCTATTTCCTTTGGCATAATGCTATATCTATTTATCAGAACATGGTGTGATGTTATTTGCTACTGAAAAAAATGTAGTTTATATTTTTCACTGTAGGTATTTTCTTTTTTGTAATTTTAATTCTAATTTATTTATTGTTGTTGTTGCTGTTATTTTTTAAGGGCAACAAAGTATTGTGTGGGAAGTTGGGGACAACTAGGCTAATCCATCACCTAGAGGCAATTATTTTCTTGAAATTATAAAATGTTGTGGTGACTAGTTTCTTAATTTTGATAATTTACAATGCATATTTATCTTATACAGTGCTATATAGTGTTCATCTTGGAGTTTCAATAAAAATATTACTTACTTATAAAGAGTTGAGTACAAAGAGAAAGCCTCAGTTCTATCACACTTTAGAAAAGAGCTTATTTAAGAGGAATGCCTTCTGTGACATATTATTTTTGAGTAAAGTATGTAATATTTTGTAAGGGTTTTTAAGATTCTAAACATAAGACTTAGTTTTTTTTACTGTTGTTTTGTTTTTGTTTTTGTTTTTGTTTTGACTCATAAAGGAAATTAGTGAGCTGACAGGAGTTTTTGACAGTGTAAGCTGCCGTTGGCTCATAGTAGATTAGAAGTATGAGAACTTGAGATAGAATTGAGTTGATCTTGACAAAAGTCTGTCCTCCTTGGTATTTGTACATCCATATGCCTACATCGATAGATGTCTAGTAAGATGGACGGATGGGTGGGTGGGTGGGACCAAAGGAAGCTTTATAATGAAACTCATTCTTTTTTCCAAAGGAATCTCATTTAAATATTACTAAGTAAACAGTTTTGTAAAAATATCTTTTTACATTATAAATTTCTTTGTTTTTTTTTCCTTGAAAATCAAGCTTATTCTTCTTTGTCATGTCTTGTGAAGATGTGACTATAAAGAAGTCCTGGCTAGGTGATGTAAAATGTATTTCTGCTGAGCATTCTAGATGTGATAAATATGTCAGGTATGAAATCAAACACTTCCAAATCAATGCTTGTAATAATATAGCATTTATTTTTTAAAAATTGAAATCTTTATTGGTACATTACATATAGACATCATAATTGCACTCAACAATGAGAATTTGTACCAGTATATGACACAATTTAATTCTCATTTTTTCCCTTAGCCCTACCCACCCTATCACCTCCACCCCCTATATACATAAACATTGTTTCTTTTCTTTTTTGTTATATTCTCATTATTTTCCTCCTTCACCCCATTTCACTTTGAGTATTTTCTACTTCACAAGATATAACAAGCATTCTAGAACTCATTTACATCTTTATTTTCTCATACCAGAGAAAAGATGTGATATTTACACATCTGTGATGTATTTATTTCACTTATGAGGATGTCCTCAAGGTATGTCCATTTAAGTATAAATGATTCAAACTTATCATTTTTAATGGCAGAGTAGTTTCCTTTGACCTTGTGAAGAATGTCCTTCTGTCCAGTAATATGAGGAAAGGCGCACAACTCACGTATATTGTATCCACCTGCACGGCTCAATATGACTTATTTTCTATCCTCTTCAACATAACTATGATATCTCAACATATTTTAGGATGCAATTGCCAACTGAGAGTGACTTTTTCTCTAACAAGTGAATAAATGACTTCCTGTGTCCCAATACTTCAGCTGGCGTGTTCCATTCCATCTCTAAGCCACTGCACACAATTAACACAGTCATTTTCTATCATACATTTACTATCATTTATACTTTACAGCATCTAAACCACAGACTGCTACAAATGAGAGGCTCATTGCTAACGGGTTTTATCTAATAGGGATTTTCCTAGACCCCTAAAGGCCACAACAGGTGTGAATTTTCCAAATAAATTTTAGGACTTCTTTGTATCTTTGACTCTTTTGAGGTGCAAAAATCTAAAATGAGAGTCTTGGAATTTCCTTTAATGCTTTTTGTGGCAGTTATTAGTAATTAATCAGCTTGCCTACTCCTGTCAATTTTATTTCCTTAAAATAAACTATGACAGAATTTATTCTGCCACCTGAAATGCTTTGCCTTCCATAGGTCCTCAGCACAAGGGTCTTTCTTTTGTCAAATGTAAAGTGGATGAGAACATAATAAAATTCTTTACTACACTTTGCTAGGGACTCTCACACCTTCCTGTGAGGTGCGTTTTGTTGACATTTCTTCCAGAAGTAACAAGAATCCTGCATTTCTATAATTTCTCATCGTAAATTAGTCTTGGCACTGTTTATTAATCAATATGGTTATTCTCTTATGTACTAAAATTCACATTATGTTTGAAGCAGGAAGGAATTTTCTAAAAGGTGTTTTACACACACACACACACACACACACAAATTTACAAAACAGACATTATTTTGCATGATAAAAGAACAGATTTGGGAAATTTTCCTGCATACCAATAAGATTCTACTCTAGAACACCAGTAAAATTTCACTTAGTCTGAAATATATGGTCTGGCATTGTTGATCACGATCAAAGGGCACTACTGTTTTCTCTAATCAAGAACTGTTCTTTTTCTACTGCTGCCCACACAACCACTGAATTGTCATTTCAGATAGCTTCCTTATGAGCAAAAATGTCATCCTGATTCATATACTGTAATGATTAAAAATAACAATTTTTATAATGATTAATAACAAATACTCTCTCTAAAGCCTTTGCCAAAAAAACCCAAAACTCAAAACTTACAGAATTTAGTATGTATACAAATAATGAGTCAGCTGGATGCGATGGCACACACCTGCAATGCCAGCACCTACAGGATGAAACAAGAGGATTTCTGCGCGTTCCAGTCAGCCTGGGCTGTATGTGAGTTCAATGCTGGCTTGAATTATCTAGAGAGACCCTGTAGAAACACACACACACACACACACACGCACACACACACACACACTCTCTCTCTCTCTCTCTCTCTCTCTCTAAAATAGAAAACAAAGAACAAAAACAAGATAAACACTGATGTACAAGTTATTTTCATTTACTTGATCAATTAAACATACAAAAGCATTTTATTTTCTGGAAATTAAAGAGAAGGTGCCCTGGTTGTACTTAACATTGTTCAGAGTCGACCAAATGTGGGCTGTACAGAATCACCACAAGGAAATGCATCACCAATTTTTATAAAATTTGAGAAAAATGAAATACGGAACTTTTGAGATTTGTGAATATCCAGAGAGTATTATTCAAATATACAAAGAAATGAAATACAGATAACCCCCAACTTATAATGATTCAATTTATAATTAGGCAACTTAATGCTGGTATAAAATAATACACATTCGATAGTAATTACTATTTCAATTTTCATTTATTTTTTATACATTTTCAATTTTGATCTTTCCTGGGCTAGCGCTAACTAAGACTCTCAGTAACCCTATAAGTCTGACTGGTACAGAAAATCACAGCTCCCAGGCAGGTGTAGGCAACATGGTTCCCAGATGAGAAATAAACTATGTTTCAGATGATTTTTGCCAAAATGTTATTTAAGACTAGGTAGCTAAGGTGTGATGTTTGTAAGTTAGGTAAATTAAATACATTATTTAAATTTTTATTTTAATGTAATAGAAATATATATTATTGATTAAAAATATAAAAGCCAATCTAAGAAAACTAATTGTTATGAGCCACATCCAACAGACTCATAACAAAAATAATTAGAGATTAACCATGGTAAATACACTGTTTATCATGACCTTAACGAGTATATTTTACTTGTTCATCTATTTCTTAGCTTTTTTCTTTATAATACTATATTTTTTGCATAAAACAGTTTGTCATGACAAACTATCTCACATTCAGTATAATTTTAAACAATGTCTTTCTATTTCAAAATCTTATTATTTTTTATCCTTATTTTCACTTTCATCTTTTCACATCACAAAGATGCAGTGATATTTATACATATGTGTTAGATTTATTTCATGAAAGATTATGTTCTCAAGGTGTATTCATTACCTAGAAATATTTCAAGTTTATTTTATGACTGAATAGTACTCTATTAGATAGATAGATAGATAGATAGATATATAGATATAGATATATAGATATGTAAATATAGATAGATATAGTATATAAAGATATATATAATATATATTTATTATATATATTTAAATATATATATATGTGTGTGTGTGTGTGTGTGTAAAGAACATTTCTACTTTATCCATTCTTAAGTTAAGGGACATATAGGCAGTTTCTAAGATTTAGCAATTAAAAGCTATGCTGCTATAAACATGAGTGCCCACATACCGCTGCTGTGTCACAGGGCTTTTGATGTACATAGTCTCAGAATATGATTAACCTTAATGCCAGGAATCAAGGGGGGAGTCACTTCAGATTTCTAGACAGGAAAATTTGGAAAATGTAGATAACTCTCCAGCTTGGCCATTGAGCCATCAGTGATTTGGAACTACGCGGCTAGAAAAGCTGGAAATGAGTGGGCTGGCTTCAAGCATTTAACTGGCAGAGATCATAATCAAGGATTGAAAGTAAAAATCATACAAATTTCTTAGAAAAGTAATTAGAAGCGACCTGCGTCAAGTGATATGCTTCTTTTTTTTTTAAGTTCTTCAGTTTGTCCCCTGTAGCAATTATAGATAAAACACAGAACACTAGGGTGTGCAGGGACCACCTTGTGCTCAAAAGCAGGTGACTATCGGTTTTTCCAGAGCAGCGCCACCCATTTGGAAAGAGACGCGTGCCCACCCTTGTTCACGGAACAGAAAAGAACAATGACTTACATAATTTAATGCCAAGTATTCCGATTCTCTTTCCACATCTCAGTTTGCTCACTAAATTTCTCATTTCACAGCACGTAGATACAATCTCAATATTTACCATGAAACAAGTGACTCTTTAAATTTTTAAAGTGTTTTCTCTTCTCTCTCCTCTTATATTCCAAGTGCTCTAAAACCACATCATTTTTTGAAAAATAATACTCAGCGATTTAAAAAAATGCATTGAAGCTTTGATCTTCATGGAAGCAAATGCTTAACTATAGTAAAGTTGTTCCAACCACATAGAGATATTTGTGATACTTAATTTGTGACCATGGTACCTTAACTGGGATAAGAGTTATGGGGGACTGGAGATGCGCTTTTCTTGGTATATGTCAGGAGATAATAAGAAGAGGACCTTCGGTACCATATTTGGTCCCTCACCTCTTTCTGTCTGGCAGTTTCATGCTTCCTGGTCATCATAACTAAGCAGTTTTGCTACACCATGACTTCCCACCAGGGTATTTCTGCAGTATAGCCTACTCCCCGTGGACTGAGTCCCTGAAGACTATGACACTCCTCAACTTCTCCTTTGAGTGTGGATGTTAGGTATTGTGTCCCAGTTACAGATATGTTGACTAAACCTGAAATTCTCTAGAATAAATAATTTTTAATTAGACTAGTGTCCATACTTATATTTACTGCTATTTTATGCCACTTCTCTGTTACTTTTATTCTTCTTTTCTCCTAATTTACCCTTTAATATTATGTAATGTTCACTAAAACTGTAGAGCTACTACCACAAGTATTACCTGAAGTGTAAATAACTTTATTTTCTTGCTTTCATCCATCTTTCTTATCTCACTGAGCTGTGCATTTTCAGAGGCTTTGAATGACTACAAATATTAGAATTGTTCAGGCAGAGGACAATTCAGCTCACTAAACCTCCAGCTCATTAAGTCACTAAAATGTTTTGCACATTTTAGTGATATTTAGGCTGATCACACTAGATTAACTTTTTCTTCATGAGGAATATATCTTGATCTCTTCAGATATGATACCTGTCAGCTCTGTGGAAGCAGTTATTTATTTTTTAGAACTCCAAGAAATTCAGCCACATGCCATAAACTACCAGAGGATCTAATTAATCCGGGTGAATACCACTGCTAAATGAGAGCTTTGGGCAGTTAAAACTGAGATGTCTTTCAGAGTCAGGATGTCTGTGTCATAGGGAGTAGGACACCTAAGTGTGGAGATGTTTAAAACATAAGCACTCTAGTGGAAACCTAGCCTGTGTTCAGATTCATGCTTTGAATAAATATAGAATTGCCAAGGGATATCATTATTTTGTTAGATGATTCCAAGATAACCACCCAGGAAATTATTTTAACATCTTGCCAAAGTGACAAATATCAGAACAGCAATATTTCTAAGGGATGTACTCATAGGAATTCAAATTTTATGTACACATCTTAAGATATGATTATAAAGATTATTAATATTGTTTTTAACAAAGTAAAAATCTAGAATACAAATGCAAAACTATTCTAAAATGTGTCTTGGAAATGTTTGAATAGACTATCAAGCACCAGAAGAAAATTATGTAGTTACACTGTGTGGAAGATATATATTCATGAGTGTCCACAAATATTCACACTCACACATGTGAGCCTAGCCTTCTACTTGCTTGTCTTCCTATATAACTTAATGCAGCTTATGAAAATAATGAAGGTAGAAAAGTTGTATGTACATAATTGTTGATAAGTACAATTAAAATGTCTATAAAAGTTTTCTTCTCAAAAAATATTTAAATGAATAAAATTATGTTCACAAGTATAATTCAGCCACAATTATCTATGAGAAGATAGAGACAGAAGATAAACCAGCCACAGAATATCTTAGAATGTACCAGGATAAAGGAGCTTCCATTTATCCTCAAGAATATCAACTATAGTGTTTTTGTTTTGTTTTGTTTTTTAATTAGATATATGGCATTGCACGTAGGTGCTACTCTGTGTCTATGGAAGAGTAGTTTCAGGACTTTCATGAGTTCCCAAATCCACAGGTGCTCATGTCACTGATATAAAAGGAAATAAGATTGACGTACCACACCAAACATCGTGTCATATACTTTAAATCATCTCTAAATTATAACATTTAATAAAAAACAAATATACAAATAGTTATAAAGGAACTACAGTTTAATAAAAAAGTGAATTTGTTTGGTAGAAACATTTTCCCAAATATTTTACACACATGGTTCATTGGCTCTATTCGTTTTGCTGACATCACATTATTTAATATTTTTTATTGATCTTACTGGTACATCTTATATATGCATCATGATAACCATAGACATTGTGCATTTGTACCAGCACAAGGCATATTTTGTTGCTAATTTTGTCTTATTTATCTGTCCCCTATGTTGGGAATGTAGACAGGTGGAACAACAATGGAGATCAGTACCCACTTATGTACCCACTATGTATATAAATTTGGTTTTCTTTTTTTAACCATCATTTGTTTTCTTTTCCTTCTTTATTTACCTCATCTGTCTTTCCCTTTGATTATTTTCTATTTAACTGTATCTATCATACATTTTAAAACTCATTTACACTTCCAGTTTTTCACACCAGAGAAAAGAAATGGTCTCTGCAAATCAGTAGCCTAGTTATTTCACATATGAGTACGTCCTAAAGGTAAGACCATTTGAATATCAATGACAATTTATCCTTTTTTTTTTTTTTTTTTTTTTTTTTTTTTTTTTTTTTTTTTTTTTTTTTTTTTTTTTAGACAGGGTCTCACTTTGTAGTTCAGGCTGGCCCTGAGCTCAGCCTTGAACTCACAACAACCCTCCTAACTCTGCCTCCCAAATTCTGGGAGTACAGGCATGCACCACCATGCCTGTTGTGTGGTATGCAGTTCTGCTTGCTGGTGGGCATGAGTCTCCACATCCAGAATTCTTGTATGTGGTGACCAGGGATCAAATCCCAGCAAGGTAGGAGCTGGAACCATTGAGCTAAATCCCCAGCCCTTTTCAATTTTATCATTCTTTATGGTAAAACAATACTCAATTTTATTTAAAAAAATAAAATAAAACATGTACTTTAGCCAGTCTCCAGTTGATGGGCATTTGGGTTGTTTCTAAGATTTAGCTATCACAGGCAAAACTGCTATAAATACGGGTGCTCATATGTCTCTATGATATGATTCTTTTAATTATTTTGTGTATATTCCTAGCAGAGGAATAGCAGGTCAAAAGGGACCTGAAATATTTTCTTTCTTTCTTTTTTTTTCCCCACACTGATTTTCCTTGTGGTTGCACCAGTCTACAATCCCATGAACAGTAGAGAATGGTTTCTTTCTCGATGCAGCCTCGCTAGCATTTGTTGTTTTTTTTAATTTCAAGAAACAGCCATTCTTTGCAGATTGAGATGAAATTCTAGTGTGGTTTTCATCTTCATCTCTCAAGTGACCAATGATGTGAAGCATTTTTTCATATATTTCTTAGCTGCTCTTACTTCTTACTATGAAAAGTGTCTGTTCTTTACAGGTGCCCATTTTTGAGTTGGGCCTTTAAATTTATGGGGACTGATTTTTTTTTTAAATTCAGATCTTTATTGGTACCTTTTGAATACACATCTTCAACTTATTCAACATTGAGTTTGTACCAGAATATGAACTGACTTGATTTTCATTTTCCCCTTCCCCACCACCATGAAACCCTCAAACCCCTATGTGCATAAGCTTTGTCTCTTTTTTTCTTTATTTTTGTCACATTATTTTCCCCCTCATTATTTACCCCTCCACCTTGTTTCCTTTTAAATATTTCCTATTCCACAATATAAACCATGCATACCACAACTTATTTATATCTTCATTTTCTTACACTGGAGAAAAGATGATATTTACACATCTGTGACCTATTAATTTCACTTATGAGGATGTCCTAAAGGTATGTCCATTTGAATATGAATGATTCAATCTTATCATTTTTAATGTCAAAGTAATATTCCATTCTATAAAAGAACCACATATTTTTTATCCAGTTGCCAGTTGATGGACGTCTGGATTATTTCCAAGATTTAGCAATAACAAACTGAGCTGCTATAAATATGGGTGCACACATAAGGCTGAGTTTTTTAAGCTCTTTATATACCCTAGGTAATGGCACATAGTCAGAGAAATAGCTGATAAAGACTTTTTCCCTTAATGTTGTCTTTTCACTCTGCTAATAGTTTCTCTTTTACAGAAACTTTTTTAATAAGATGAAATCAGAGTTGTTGATTCTTTCTGCTAGTTCCTGTGCTGAAGAGGTCTTGATTATAAAGTCTTCTCTATGCCAATATTTCCAATATTTCTACTTAACATCATTTGTAGCAGGTTTAGTGTTTCTGTTTTAATATTTAGGTTCCTGATGCACTTTTTAATTTTTAATTGCTTTTATTGGTACATTTTATATACACATTATTATCATGATCAACATTGAGAATTTAAGTTCCCCAAAATTTAAGAAATTAGGGGATTTTTTTGCTAGAAACAGTATACTTCAGAGCTGGTTTGAATAATATTTAAGATATAGAAAATTTTAAAGATGTACACTTTGTGAAACTGAATTTTCAAGTACCCATTATCTTCAGTGGAGAAACATAAATTGTTAAATAATTTTTCATTAAAACATTATTTAGTATCATTTAGCTCATAAGAAATTGATTTATTCATTCAGTAATTGATGTATTTCTATACTCTGTATTTTGAAAGGTTCCAGAGGGAATGCAAACCTCTAAAGAACAAGTGAAATGCAATGGCTCTTATGAACATATTTCTTTTTTGTTTATTTCTGCTACTCAAAGAAGATTCTACATCATGATGTATGCAAGAGCTATTAGCTGTAGGATAACATGAAATCAGTGAAAATGTAATTTTCTAAAACTTTATACTCCTAGGATCATTCAAGTGAGTTTAGAAGAACATGGATAAAAATCTAATGGAAGGTGAGGTCTGAGGATTATAATGAATCAAATTCACACCAGGCTGCAAACTGAGTTAAAGCCTGCTTGAAGAACTCATCATAGAGAGTCTTACTCTGAAAAAAATTGTTAATTAATAATTTGAGTTTGTTCAGTGCTATATGTA
>PVIR01034309.1:0-17270 GCA_004026965.1 Petromus typicus
CTTATTTAGTAGACAAGGCTGCCTTGTGCCCCAGAGGAAGCCATTGTCTCTATTTTCCAAGACTCTTAGCTATTCACATGTCTTTAATGAAAGTATCTGTCAATATCCATGCTCAAAAGGCTTGCCGGAATGTGAGGAACCTATGAAGAGTTCTTCTTCAACAATATTCCAAATCATTTTTGTCATTATTGCCAATGGCTTACGGTGAAGTCAGTGGAATAATACTAATAATGGTAAAGCAAAAGTATTTTGGAGTGTGCTTTTATGTTACCTGAGTTATGCTTGCTGAGGCCTTTCATTTTAAAGTCTATAATTTGGATACATTTTCCACAGGTGTTATTCCTGTTAACTTTGCATTCAGGCTCATCTGGCTCAAATGTCTAGAATCTGTCCACATTTAAGCTTTGGCATGCAAAGGATTAACTTCAGACTAAATGTTCCAGTGTCCATTACACGGTAGCAACAGTGATATCATATGTTGTCACTGTGTAACAGAGCTAGACTAGTTCAGGAGACTAGGGAGTAATGAAAAGTTTATCAGTGATATATGTGTGAGATGTATCTGAGATGAGTGAGTGAGTGTGTGTGTGTATGTGTGTGTGTGTACAAGAGAGAGACAGAGAGAGAGGGAGGGAGTGAGGGAGGAAGAGAGAGCAGGAGAGAAGAGAGGGGAGATATGGAGGCCAACTGAAGCCTGTATTCAGAAAGAACTTGTATGTTTATGTACTTTTAGCACTGTTGGGCTAGCGCATCTCTCTTTAAAAGCCCATTTAAAGCTCTTAGATTTATTCTGTCATACTTGCAAGCCCTACACATGATAGCCCAAGCCTTATCTTTAGTAAACATGAGATTAGCCTCAGAAACACTTCTTATTAATTGGAGTATAATTCAGATCACAAGCACAATCTTATGAAGCCCTGAAGATTTTGTGGAGTGGAGGATAAAATAAGTCAGTATTCTGAATAAGTGTTTAAAAGCAAAACGAAAGCAGGAAAAGAGTCTATATTTTACAGGTTGAGCCTCTCGGCCTTTTCTAGCTTATCGGTTTGGAATTCTTGGGCTGAGGTGGAATGAATGTATTATAAGAGAGACTGTCTTGAGCACAGTGTGATGGTAGCTTAATCTGACCGCGACCGTGTCTCACATATCACTGTATTCAGTCAATACTCTATTATTGCAAGTTAAGTGGCTTGCTACAGTATTCCAGGCACAGGGTATTAGAAGCTGTGTTCTCTAATTTCCTAAGCAATAATGGCATAAGCAGTATGTATTTTTTATTATAAAAACTAACCATTGCCTCCACAGAGTTAATGGTTTTTTATATCCCATTGGTACCCAGGAGATTTAGTCATAAATCAGAGCAAAATTAAATGTAAAATGTGCTAAATTTTGGCAGAAGTTGATTTTCTTTGTAAAAGCTGAAATCTTCAGTTTTTTCTTGGAATGAAACTTTGGTTTCCTTCCTAGTGCTTTTATTTTTATTTTATTTAAAGGGGTGTGTTGTTTCCTAATTAAAATTGATTCAGAATAATTATAACAACAGCACTTTCACAGCAAGGGCTAGGTAGAATTTTTTTTTTTTTTATAGCTCCTAGAGGCTATCTTCATCCAGTCTTTCTGTGCATGCCAGCTCTTAAGTCTTAACAAGGACTGTGGAAGCTCAGGTCTTCTTTCAAAAAGCTTTTTCTTTTTGGTAGAATATGGACTCTGTATTCATGGAGTTTACAAGGTGAGTTTCTTAGCTACTGAATTTGCTATCCATAGAAGATAAAAAAGGACAGTTTCTTCCTCTCCAATCTTGGTTAAGGACGGGCCTTTGTCCAGGTATCAGCAACCCTAGTCCGAACTAAATATGGAATAGAGCTACTCTTGGGTGACAGAACCGGAAGCTCAAAGTCGGCACAATCAAGCTTCTATTCTTACTAGAGAAGTGGAGAGAGGAAGATGGAAAGAGGAAAGTGGAGCTAAAGAGAGAGGAGGAAGAGCGAACTTTCTGGTACATCTTTCAAGTGCACTTAATTCCATCGAAGAGCCCCGCCCCCATGACTTCGTCTAATTTTAATCACCTTTAAGACTTCTCTCCAAATACTATTGTACCAACATGAGGACACGACCACTGATTACATGAACTGCTCTTAGAGATTTAATATGTATTCCAAAGATTTCTACTTCTTTTAAGATAGTTTTTCTTAGATTTTTCAAGTGTAGTTTTTATTTTCTTTGCATTTTTTGGGGGGGGCAGTCTATTTGTCAAAATATACGTCACATAAACAGTTTAAAGTTTGTTATTGCCTTTTTATTCCATTTCAGTTGCTACAACAGTAGCTTTCTCATTTTGCGGCTTAACTATTTCTGAAATCATTGAGACCTGACCAATAATTATTCTTCTTATTTATAAGAAGACAGAAATATTTAGCACATGGTTTCTCCTTCCCATCTGCAATCAATCAGAATATGTCACATTGAAGCTTTCTGTGGTCAATCAAAATGTTGTGCTTTACTCTTCTAAATAAAAATCTCTGAGAGTCATTCTTCAGAAATGACTGTCATGTTTTTAAATGATAGGAGTGTTGGTAACAAAATGTAAAATGGCATGTTTTTAAGGGCGAAACAATTAGAGTGTCTTTTATTTTCATTTTTAAAATTTTCCCCAAGGGCTGATTTTCTAATATGTTGATTTTCAAACAACATATTAGAAGACATTTTAACTGTGAATATAATTTTGAAAACACTTTGAGACCCAACAGTGTCTCTTCTGGGCAGCCTCATATCAAGCTGGCAAAATGGATCCTGGGAAAAACAGGAAGTGTTTTTGTTTGCAGAATGCTTTATATGCAATTCCCTAGAAACAGCTCCAAAAGATACTCTGTTTTTAAAAGGTTGCTGGTTTAGCACTTCCCAGCTTATACAAGTTGGAATTTCCCAGTGGCTCAGTGGAGAGATTTGTATCTGTTATTTTAGATTCACTTAATAGTACATTTGTGTTTTAGATGAAGTGTGAGTCCCACTAGACAAGTAAGATTGTCCTTAAAAATTGGCTTCCCTCTCCCTGCCCGCCATGTACACTCAGATCTAAAGCAGAGTCTTCTAAATGTTAGTCTTCAGCTAGATGTGATATCCCGAACTAACACAGCGGCCTCAACTGCTCTTCTCTTTGCTGAAGACAAGGCTGGGTGAACAGTAGGTGGAGTTAAGAAGGCTGATGATTTTTCACTGCCATAAATGAGGCTTCCACTATAGATATTGCTACCCCCATCCCTCTGCATTGAAGTGGATAGAAACAAAACTGGAGAAGGTGACAGGGAGTATGTTGATTAGTACCACGAGCATTTATGCAGAACATCGCCAAGTGACCTTTGCCTGACCATTTGTGGTTCTAGGGTATTTGTACATTTTGGTTTCACTTTTCCCATAATGCTCACCCTGCTCTTTCTTTCTTTGTTCTCCTCTACTACCTCTGTGCTCCTTAATGGCAGGGGGTTAATTGCATCTTTGTATCCTCAGCCACCTCTTTGTGTGTGACTGACAGCTGCTCAGAAGTGTGCCAAATGCTTGCAGATGCTGATGAGTTTGTACTGGAAGAAGACACAAGGGAAGGAAAGAATATCACTTATTGTATTGTATGCCAACCATGACATGCATTTATTTTTTCTGTTTATCTTCACCGTATCATATGAAAAATGTTTCTTTCTTACCCCAAATAGAAAAACTGAGTTTTAAATAGTAAATTTTTTTATCAATAGAATCAATGGATCCAAAGTTCTAAACCTACTCTGTCTGGCCAGAGCCTAACTTAATTAGACATAGACATATCTATGACTAGAGCTAGCATTTTAGACTTGGTGCCTGTGAGGCTGGCCAGCCAGAGGAGGAAGGTGAGGTTTAATGGAGGAAAGCTTTTGCTCATGAATCTTGTCTACAGTGGGTGACCTCTCACTGCTTCCAGCCAACTGCTACAGTGTCTTCTTCTGAAAAAAAGAAAAAAGATTCCAATAGATGACTCAAGTTTATCCTTTTTTATGGCAGAGTAGTACTGTGTTGTGTATACATACTACATTTTCTTTACCCATTTATCTGTTGGTGGACAGGTACGCTGCTTCCAAGATTTAGTTATTAATGAGTTGTGCTCCTGTAAACATACATTTGTATGTATCATTGTGATGTGATGTCTTTAATTCTTTTAGAAATAAACTAGAAAGCAAAGAGTTGAGTCAGATGGCTTCAGACCAAATGTCAAATGAAAAATCAGATACACAACCTTAAATATCACATGATTTTTCTTTTATGAGAAATCCAAAATATATATAAATCAAGGAGCAAAATAAAAGATAGTAGAAAACACAGAGATAGCTCTTTTGCAAAAGGGAAAGGGACCAAGAGATGAAGAGGAAGAAGGAAAGAGGTTAAAAAAAGAATTAAGATGTACATTTACCACTCCCCATAACAAGTCATCATTGTATACAGCAATGACATCTAACTATATATGTACAGCCATTGTATACACACAGCATGTATACATCATTGTATACAGTATGTACCAACAAAAATAAAATACAAACAAGAGAACCCATAACTCAGGATTTTAATGTATTTTATTTTTGGCAGATTGTTCCTTCTAAAATATTTAATAAGTGACCCATTTTGACTTAATTAAGTATATGGTACAATATATAGGTCTGCACTCTATCTTCTACATGTGGATAGCCAGTTTCCCAGCACCATGCTTTTGGTGTTTTCTTCAGCAAATGCTTTTGGCTCCTTTGTCAAAGATCAGAATGTGGCTGGAGTTGTTTATATATCCTCTGTTCCATTCTGTGGATCCACATGTTTGTCTTTATGCCAGGAACATGTTATTTTTATCATTGTACTTTTGTAATATAACTTGAAGTCCAGGACTATGATGTTTCCTATTTGCTTTTGTTACTCAAGATTGCTTTTGCTATTTGGGGTATTTTATGAGTTTTGTGATTAATTTTTCTAGTTCTGTAAGAATACTATTAGTATTTGATTGAGGTTGCATTAAGTGGATATAAAACTTTTGGGAGTATGGCCAGATTAACAGTAGTGGTTGTACCTCTTCAGGAACCGGGCATGTATTTCCATTTTCTGATGTCTTTTGATCTCATTTTTTCAGAGTAATATAGTTTTCATTGTAGAAGTCTTTGTTTTCCTAGCTATTGGGATAGTTTTGTTTGAAAATAGGACCTATAGACAAGCTCCTAATTGTCTTCTGGTTCCTGTTGAATATAGTGTTGTCTTCTGTCTTTAGTGTATGAATTTCTCTTTGGATTAAATGTGTTTCTTGTATGCAGCATATAGTTAGGTTTTGTTTCTTGATTTGTTCTGCTAATCTGTGTCTTTTGATGGGAGAACCAAGACCACACTGAGTTGTATTACTGATAGGTATTGACTTTTTCCAGTCATTGCATTATTTTCCTGTTGCTCATTCTCAATTTCCCGCTTTCTGCATAAATACTCACTTTTGCATTCATTCTGTTAGACTCTCTGGCATTGTCAGTTTCATTGTTTCTTTCCAGGAAATTCTTGAGAATTTTTTGGAGGGCTGTTTTAATGTTCATGAATTGCTTAAGATGCTCTTTGTCATGGAAATGCCTTATTTCTTCGTCAACTTTGAAAGAGAGTTCTGCGGGATATGTTAGTATGAGATGAAAGTTTTATTCTGTTAGAGCTCAAAGTACTTCAATTCAGACTCTCTTGACCTTTACCATTTGCTAATAGGTTTACCTTCATCAGTGATTTGTTGCTCTTCTCCATCAACTTTTAATACTTCTGGGATGCACGTATCCTGGTTGCAGCTATTTGGAATTTTCTATGTCTCACACATTAAATACTTCTCTGTGTTTGGAAAGTTTTCTGCTATTATTTCTATAAAGAGGGTTTTAAAAATGCAGTTTATGCTGCCTTCTAATGTTTAACTAGTTTCAATTAATTTGTTTCTCACTCTCTAGCCTCACATTGGTCAATTCTCTTGCTCATACTTTCAACACAGTTTTTAATCTTAATTTCTCTTTGGTGCTTTTGCATGGACTCTCATTCTTTGGCCATTCATGTCTTGTGTCCTTTTATTTAGCTCAGCCAGCTTTTATTAATGTTTTCTATATCCTCACTGATTGTTTTATTAAATCCATTATCTGTTTAGTTTTATATCTTCTTTGAGCTTGCTAAGCACCTTACTGAACTTTTTAAATCTCCTCTTTTAACATTTTTGAGTAATTCAGGTGTGTGATTTTTGATTTCTTTTCTCTTGGGGGAATTGTAAATTTTTGAGACATTTTGTTGCCTTGTCTTTTGTTTTTGGTGCATGTGTGTGTGTGTGTGTGTTCACACATGCATGTGTGCATGTGCTTTTACACTATAGTTGATTATAATGGAGACTTTGTTGCTCATTTGGGAATTTCTTTAATTAGTAACTACTTTTCAGTGATGCATTCTGGGTGGGACCACCTGTAGGATTTGCCTCTGTTCCCAAATTTAACCACCTCTATTAATTTGAGATGGAAGAATGAAGTGTAATTCACCCAAAACTCAGTTCTTCAGGAATATACTATAGTATTGTTAATGATGCAAAGACAGTCTGGATAGTGACATAAGGGAAAACCAGTTAATTGCAACAAGTGTGCCACCCTGGCATTAGCAACAAAATCAGCAACAATAATAGCATCAAAGATTAACTAGATATTGATGTATCATAAGAAGTATCAGTGTTACATCCTTTCCCATAAAAGATCTGCAATTATAATATAAATACTAAGATGAATCAAAATATTGATGGAAATGTAAGGAAACATTTTATGTATATGGGGGGGTGGTAGGGTGGGTAGGGCTATGGGGAAAAAATGAGAATTAAGTTGTGTCTTATATTGGTACAAATCCCCATGATGGAGTGCAATCATGATGCGTATATGTAATGTACCAATAAAGATTTGAATAAAAAAATATTGATGGATAATAAAAGTTTACTCAATGCAATATGTATACTTTGACTAATAATACAGAAGAATTCAACAGCAATAGCAGTGTTAACTATCTAAGGATTGAGAAAGCTTAATAGTTATACCAGTAGGGGGCCGGGGATTTAGCTCAGTGGTTCCGATGCCTGTCTTGGAAGCGCAAGGGCCCTGGTTCGATCCCCGGTAACCACATAACAATACTGGGCGTGGAGACTCACCCCAGCAGCAACCAGTACCACATACCACAGTGCCGGGCGTGGTGGCTCACGCCTGTCATCCCAGCACTCGGGAGGCAGAGGCAGGAGGATTGCTCTATGATGCGAGTTTGAGGCTGAGCTCAGGGCCAGCCTGAACTACAAAAGCGAGACCCTGTCTCAAAAAACCTAAAAAAAAAGTTATACCAGTAAAGATAGAAAGGAAAAGCAATAGAAGAATGAAATAAATAAAAGTTGAACAATTGCTTTGGAAGATGAAAAGGAGAGAAAAGTAAGATAGAAGATTCTTTTATGGAGTAAACAAATTAATAGAAGTATGTAAAAGTAACAGAAAAATAATAGAAATGAAGAAAAAAATTTTATTGAAGAAAAAAGAGGGAAAGTTAAAAAAAGAATTAAAATCCTCCAAAACTAACTTCAAAAAAAGGAACTGAGTTAAAAAACTTCTCTCTGTTTTTGAAGGAATGGTTTCTTTCTGGGGCCTGTGTCCTGAAGTCAAGCAAGACAGTTTTCTTGGCCTTGCTTTGTAGACTGTGGGCTGTTAGTTACCTCTCCTCTCTCTTAGAGGTCCCTCTGTTCTTACACCCCAGGCTGTGATACGTGTCCAAGTTGAGTCATGTCCTTGCTTACACTTGTAGAGGAGGAGATTCCGACCACTGGCCTCTGTGCTGCATGTAGGCACCTGGGTAGGAATCCAAACAAATGGCTGAGCTTCACTGCCAACACTATCAGACCCTTCCACTTTAAAAAAAAAAAATTGAAATCTTTATTGATACATTACATATACACATCATGATTGCACTCAACAATGAGAATTTGTACCAGTATATGACACAACTTAATTCTCATTTTTTCCCATAGGCCACTCCCACCCCTTATATACATAAACTTTGTTTCGTTTCTTTTTTGTTATGATCCCATTATTTTCTCCCCTTCATCCCATTTCATTTTGAGTATTTTCTATTTCACAATATATTACATTCTAGAACTCACTTACATCCTTATTTTCTCATACCAGAGAAAAGATGTGATATTTAGACATCTGTGATCTATTTATTTCACTTATGAGGATGTCCTCAAGGCATGTCCATTTAAGTATAAATGATTCAAACTTATCATTTATTTTATTTTATTTTATTTTAAAAAAAAATTTTAATCTTTATTGGTACATTACCTATACGCATCATGATCACACTCTATCATGGGGATTTGTACCAGTATAAGACACAACTTAATTCTCATTTTTCCCCATAGCCCTACCCACCCTACTGCCCCCCTATATACATAAAATTTGTTTCCTTACTTTTTTGTTACAATCTCATCATTTTTCCCCCTTCACCCTATTTTACATTGAGCATTTTCTATTTCACAATATATAACATACAATTCTAGGACTCATTTACATCTTTATTTTCTCATACTAGAGAAAAGATGCGATATGTACCTATCTGTGCCCTATTTATTTCACTTATGAGGATATCCTCAAGGTATGTCCATTTAAGTAGAAATGATTCAAACTTATCATTTTTTTTATGGCAGAGTAATACTCCATTCCATAGAAGAATCACAGCTTTTTTATCTAGTCTCCAGTTGATGAACACTTGGGTTGTTTCCAAGATGTAGCAATCACAAATTGGGCTGCTATAAACATGGGTGCACATATGTCACTGTGATATGAGTCTTTTAATTTATATGCCTAGCAGGGCAATGGCCAGGTCAAATCAAACTTATCATTTTTTATGGCAGAGTAATACTCCATTCTGTAGAAGAAGCACAGATTTTTTTATCCAGTTTCCAGTTCAGACCTTTTCACTTTTGAAAGCCACACACGCAAAGCCTGACTTCTCATCGTAGAGGGTAGGCTCCTGGATCTTTCTTGGCTGAGCTTCCCTTCTCAGGGGTTCTATGTGTAGCCAGTACCCTCTCTACAACTGTCCCTTCTGGCCATCTCCTACCTGGTCACTGTGATAAGGTAACACTGGAAGCTTGAAGTGAAATTGATCTGTGGTTCCCTGTTAAGCAATTAACCTCTTCTCAAATGGCTCCTGAAAAAACTCTCAAATATGGCAGGCACTGTATTGGATCCTTTCTCCAGGTCTAGCCTGCATTGTGAGAGGAGTTACTTTTGGAATAAACCACCACTTTGTTTTTGGAGTTTAGAATAAGTGTGGATTTTGGAGGAGCAAGCATTGCTGGCCTGCTCTGTTGTTACTCCCTGGAGCTACCGACCCTCTGGACTTTGTGTCTATGGAGGAAAGTGTCCTCCCTGAAAGCTGGGGTGAGCTTTCCAGATGGCTGTGTTCCTTCTGCTGGGAAGTGCTCCATTTCAGCACCAGCTCTTCTGTGGCTTCTGCTTCTCTTGTTAGCATCTTCCCAATTTCCAGAGTGTTCCTTCTGCTTTTCTCTACGCCAAGTTTTGTTTTCCAAATGTCTTGTGTTGGAGTGTTGGACAGACTGTATTTTGCTGCTTATTGCCACTCTCTCCTTTTGCCTCCTCACTGTCAGTATTGTTATGGCTTCATAAGCACTATTCACAGTTAAGTCTCAAAGTTTTCTATGATTACGTTGACTTCTTTGGATTCTTCCTTTCTCTGTAGACTCACTATCATTTTTTTGCATAGGTTTAAGGCATTTATTAATTCAGCAGTGTATCTTCTAGCCATTATCTTACTTTTTATTATGTTCAGATACATTAGTTAGTTCATATATTATCTTTTGCAAGACTTTTTCTGGAATCACGTGACCTTGTGTAACTATGACCCTTGAAGCTTGTGTCCTTGTGATTGCCCTTCGCTAAAACATTAATGACTCATGGAACATCTCTCCTGTGTGACCTTTCTTATTTCTTTCACTGTGTCCCTTCTTTCATGGTTTACTAAGTCATTCAGAGGGAAAGTGCCTTGTGAAAGTGTACCTGTGAGATAAATATTTTAGATATACTTCATTGAATATATCCCTATTCCTTCACATGGATGAAATAAATAGTTGCTGATAATTTACCTTAAGAATTTTTTTTTTTTAAACAGGGTCTCACTTTGTAGTTCAGGCTGGCCCTGAGCTCAGCCTCAAACTCACAGCAATCCTCCTGCCTCCTCCTCCCAAGTGCTGGGATTACAGGCATGAGCCACCATGCCTGGCACGGTGGAATGTGATTCTGATTGTTGGTAGGCGTGAGTCTCTATGCCCAGCATTGATTTATGTGGTTATGGGGAACTGAACCCAGGCCCTTGAACTTGCAAGTCAGGTGCTGGATCCATTGAACTAAATCCCCGGCTCTACCTTCAGAATTTTAAAATGATAAAATCCATTGTCTCCCACAGTTGATGTCTCTATCCCTTCTGTTTCCTGACACTTTTAGATGTCTTCTCTATTTTTAACCTCTCTAGAAACTTGTAAAATAATTTTCTCTTGATGTTTTGAAATTTTACACCAGTGTACTTTACTTTATATTTATTTTCATCAGCTTTTCTGCTCTGCAATGTCTTTGAAATTTGGGAACATGCATCTTTCAGTTCTGGGAATTTTCTTGAGTAATAATAAGTCATTCATTGGATGGCTTATTCATTTTTCTTTCTATGACTCTCTGGTTTATCTTGTTCAAATGTTAGGTCTCCTGAACTATCCCTCTAAATTTTTTATATTTACTTAATTTTCACTTTTTGTAGTTTTTTGTTCTTTTGGAGAGGACCCTGTATTTTCTTCCTTTTCTTGAAATTTATCTCAACTGCATGGCAAGAGATTTAATGAGAAGAACAGATTTTGATTTATTGATTTGGGAAAGGCTATAATTGTTTTTATTGGTGGTTTAAAAAGATATGACTTATATTGCATAGTTCACCCTTTTATATATGAGTCAGTGATTTTAAATTTAATAAAAAAAGCAAATATTATCACTGTTCTATTCACAAATGTATTTGTTTATAAGAAAACCCATATTCACTTGCAACCATGCCCCATTTTGTCCTTGTCTTCGCTCTCCTGATAACCAATAATCTACATCCTGTTTCTATAATTTCCCTATTTTGGACATTCCACAAAAATTGAACTTTCTTCATACAAGTGCAACTTATAATAGAACCATTTGTTGAATTCATATACTTTTCAGTGCTTTATATGTTAGCTTATTTAATACTCACTTTAACTCTTGGAGGTCAAGGCTATCATTGCCCCAACTTTATGGATAGGGAAGCTGAAAAATAAAGAAGTTGAATAATTTACCTAAAGGCATCCAGCATGAAGTCGGAGAGTTGGAATTTAGGTCCAGTTGGCAATGGATTTGAGTCTAATCTGACAGCCATTTCTCTGTATCATATCATTCTTGTGTCATCTGCTAATATTTACAGTGAAACTTGAAATACTTTGAAAATATGAATTGATCTTGTTGATTGTGGAGATGTCTGATGCTATCTGTGGGATGTGTTGGGTGTTTTTTGGCTTTTCTTATTTCTTTAGAATGTGCCTTTTTCTTATCTACTAGTCAGTATCACTAGATATCACTAATCCATAAGCTCTCTATCCTCCAGAGTTTTGTTTCTGTTTTTATCCTTATTTTAAAAAACATTTTCAAGTTTATGCCTTAGGGAGAAAAAGACTTACTATCATTTTAGTAGGGCTTTGGGAAGAACCATAATTAAAGACATCTTTTCAATACACTGCTCTTTTTATTATTTTAAGCATACTTTAAAAAAGTTATCTCTGGCTGTTATGTTATCAAAAGGTCTTGGGGATTCTATTCCTCTGCTTATTTTACCTGCTGATTTATCATGAATACTAGATTTTCCATTTGAGTTCTGTAATTTTATTTTGCGTGTGTATCCTCAGTTGGGTTTCATCCATGGGATTCCTGTGTGGTTTGGGCTGAATCTTTATCTAGATAAGTTTTTCATTTTCTCTAGCCAGGTGCTGCAGGACCACTTTTTATGTTAATTCCCTGCCTTACGAATATAGGACCCTACAAGGACAGTGAACAATAAAACCCAAAGTCATGGAAAGATAGCTTTCTGGCTCAGAATATTTCTCCTATTTTCCACATCTAAAGTGTGGAACTGGACCAGGCTACTTGCTGCCTCCCTGTACCAGTGGGCACATAAAACCCCATGTCAGTTAGGTGGCAGCACTTCAAATATTTTAAATTAATACTGAGCACTCTTTCAGCTCTCTGCTTCATGTAGTTTCAAGATGTTACCAGTGATGTGAGCTGCTACTGGAATGGAAGTCTTTGTGCTGACTGAGGCCACAAGAATCCCCTACCTACCTACTCACAAGTGAGAAGGATTATTTGAGTATCTTTCTATCCTTATTTTTAACCTGACTGATTTCCATTTCCTTATGTGAGCTCCAATACACATTTGAAACAATACTTGTGATATTGTAATCAGACTATCTATGTGTTTTGTAACAGGAAGTCTTTAAAAATGTTATGCGATGTTATTGTCTAAAGTCCTAAAGTTAATTTTCTTTTTTGGGTTATTTCATACCTACTCAAAAAATGTCATGTTCACAATGAAAGTGTGTGTAATTAGGGGACCACTTAGACTTATACAACATGACCTCAGAGGGCTTCACAACCAATGCAAGTTATAGAAGGAGATCACTATAGGCTTGATATGCAGAAAACCTCTTGGGAAATAGTCATCTGCACATGAAAAGATAACTCCACCCTCTGGAGAGGTGATGATTTTGTCCTTTCCTCATCATGGAGAGAGGTCAGACCCAGACTCACCATGTCTGATCAATATTAAGCAAGATCAAAGACACTGCAGTCAGATTATTTGAGTTTAAATCTTTGTTATTATCATTTTCTAAATTTATAACCATGAGGGCTATATTATAGGATTATCATAAACTTTAAATGCAGTAACTTATTAGAATGGTAAATGGCAAAGGATAAACCCTGAGCAATTCTTTACCAATATCATTATTTTTGTCATCTCTCAAGTATATTCAAAGTGTCCAAAATAGAAATTCCCAGAACAGTGGAGATGGGAGTTATTCTGTTAATTTCCTATAGCTGCTATAACAAATCACCATAAACTTAGTGGTTTAAAAAAATAGTGTGTTTTCTCAGTTTTGGAGGTTGGAAGTCCAAGAGCAGTCTCAGCGGATTATAATATATGTGTCAGCAGGACTGTTGTGTTGTCTGAAAGCTCTGGGCAGAACTACTCCTTTCTTTTGCCAGCTTTTGGTGGTGGCCATTGTTCTTTGGCTCATGTCTGCATCCTTCTGTCTTCTGTCTTACAGTCACATTGCCTTCTCTTCCTCTATCTCTAGTCACATCTTCCCTCTCACCGAGAGGATGCCTGTGGTTTGCTTTGTTTTCCACTTTGTTAACCCAGAGTCATCCTCCTATTTCAGTATTATCAGGGTCCTCAGACTGTCCTTGAACTAAACCAGCCCCGTTCAAACTGCAGGCACAGAAAATAAGAAGTCTTTGTTTTGAAAATTAAGAAGCCGTTGTCACAAGAAAGGGGATACTGGCTGATTGGGGCACAGTAACAGATGTGATATGCAAAACATTACATGTAACGTACAAAACATCACATATGCTCCATGTGATCATAGTTTCAACTTTAAATTTTGCCTTGGGCTTATGGAATCGGTCCTGTAGCTTGACAGTCATGTGTCAGGCTCTGTGGACATTTGTATTTGTTTATATGGTGAATGAAATTTGCCAGATGGGTGAAATCCATCGGTGCTGCCCATCTAGTAAGCTGGCTTGGTGGAAGTGATCAGAGGATGTGGGTAAATTAATCTTTGAGCAAATGAATTAAATATGCACAGTAAATGGTTTAGTGCACAGTAGGAGAGTACTGCCTAATCGTTGGGGAAGAAAGCAGAGCCAGCTGAGCAGCAAGGCTCACATGGCCACTCCGACAGTGAGGTCTGTGAGGTGGCCATAGCCAGGAGGCTAGCAGAGTGCTTTGTAGCACAGCACTCGCCTGAGTGTGCAATATGTTAACTACAGCTGGGTCTGGCATAATCAACCCTGACTAATGGGAGGAGAGAGGAGGGGGTTCAAGTGCTGAATAAATAAATTACTTAATTACATATTATTGGAGAGAAGAACAGATGGTCAGCTTAGCCCTTAGCCTTCGGCTTCTGAATGGAGAAGAGATCTTCAGAGACTGGAACAGTTTGGGCTTTTGATTCTGTTTATCTGCTGGCCCTGTCTGAGGCCTATGGTCTTTGGGAAGAATCAAGCCTCCTGTTCCAAAGGCTGAAAGGGACTGGGTACTCTATGCCCACTCCAAACTGAAGTTGAGCAGGCCCAAGCTTGTCCACATTTTCCACTTTGTTAATTTTGGCACCAGATGGAGGTAGAAATGGATTTTGTTGCCTGTAAAATGGTTGAAAAGTGATTTTCAATTGAGGATCTAATCAAATGTGAAAGCGGTAGTTGAGCATTCACTTAATGTGCTCAGGAGCATCTCCTATCAGCACAGACCGTATGCTTATTTTTTTTTTTTTGGCTTTGGATGTCCCTGTGGGTAATCTGCTCCTTTCCTAAGTAGTGGTGACTCTGGTGTTAGAGGGATGCGGAGCTGGGAGCTGGGGTTGTGCTCTGCAAACATCATGCTTGTTTTCAAATGCTTTGGTTTGGCAGGAGGAGGTCCGCAAAGCAGTGGTTCCCAAATGCTCATCTAGGGGCAGCTGCCAAGTTAGCAGCCTTGTAATCACCTGAGGTGTTTGTTAAAATTAAATATCCCTAACTTCAAGCATAGAGATTCAGATTCATTAGGTCTTGGGTAGGATCTGGAAATTCTGTATTTCTAAAAAGGTCTGAGTGATTTTGAAGGAAGTTTAGGTGTCCTACATATCAGTTGGAAAACAAGAAACAAATGGCAAACTCCAAAGCTTTTGTTAGATAGATTTTGGCAATGGCTTATTTGCAAAGGTGTGGGCAAGTTGAAGATACGCACCTCAGACACAGTGTGGCACTTGGGGTTAGCAAAAGTGAGAGACAGGTACAGGAAGAAAGAAATAATCAACATTTGGTGCAATTCGAAGGTGTATGAAGGATGCCTGGGGCACAAACTGTGGACGTCCCAGAGAAACCTGTGCTCCACCACCGAAGAAAGTTGGAAATGGCCCCACCCTGCCTGTCTTTAACCCTGTGATCATGTGCTGGTGATTTGTATTAGCCACATTCAAAGGGGCTGGGAGCTTGGTTGATGTGGCTTAGAAAAGTCAGACTTGTCACACACCCACAAAAGAGAAGGCTTGAAAGTGGGTCTGGTGGAACAGATACAAGATGTTCTAGGATGTGTTGGTAAAGTTAGTACTTTCCACTTCTGCGTTTGTGTTCTAAACTGTGGATGGCGAATAAGCTGCTATAGTTCGATCTGTAGATATGCTTCTTTTGCCAGTGTTAAGGTGCCTCTACAGCTTCACCACTGACTGCAAACTCTTAAAGGGGCTGCGGTGGCATCCAAGACAGTTCCCTTCATGGACTGTGCCTGCAGTTCAGCCACTTCCTATTTGGATATTCGGACTCCGACAAGCCCTGCAAGGAGAATAATTTAGAAGTTTGTAATCATCTTCATGGGTTTGAACTCTAAATTTAGTACCATATTGGTAGGAAAATCTATTCTTTCTAAATAATTATAGTTCTATCATCCTATATCTATGAATTTATTTATATTTTCTAGGACACTATTTATATTTATAGCCAATATGGTCTTCATGCTGGCTATTCTCAGCTTCTTTCTTTAAAGAAACCAGATTGCTTATGCCTCCTGAGAGATTTCATTTGGCTGGATTGCTTTGTTTTCAATTAGCTTCTGCATTTCTTTTAGTGCATTTACAGAATACTTTTAATGGTCATTTGTAATTCTAACCCATATCAGAATGATTGGATTAATTTTTATTTTGGTAATATTATACATAAGGATTTGAGCACATCTTTACACATAGCACAGAAAAAACCTTTATGGAATGATCCATGGACTCCCTGGAGGTTTAGCTGTACTTTATGTTGAGGATTTCAGCTCCCTCCCACAATGAGGAAGTCACTGGCCGGTAGAGGGAGCCCTAACGTGGTAGAGACTGAGTCAAGGGAAAAGTTTTCTGTACCAGCTGTTTATGAGGCGGGTTATTTAAATTCTCTGTGCCTCAGTTTCTACTCTGACAGAAAGAAGGAAGGTTTGTAGCTCCTATCTTGTAAACGCGCTGAGGAAACACTTGGTGTCCGCCATGTTGTCAGTGAATATGAGGTCTTACTGCTCACTGTTATGATTCACACTTGAAGAGACCACAACCTAAAGAAATTGTGCCCTGGGTCAGGACACAGCATCAGGAAGCAAAAAGTACTTATCAGGCAGGTTCTCTCTCCTCTCTGAATGAAGCCTGAAGAGTTTACAGAAACTAGACTGTAGATCGCAATAACTCCCTAGATGAATGTAAAGAAACTGACACTTGTTTTTTGGTTGTTCTTGGTGCAGGGTGTTTACTTCTCTGTAAACATGTCTTCTCTTCTCATCTGTAAAATGGAGATAAAAATAAGAGCCGTGTGATTGCTGGAAGGCTGAGTGTGTGTGTTTCTATGTATAAAGTACTTAGAGTGTGTGTGACCAGTAAAACCACACTTTCCTTGCTCTTTCCTTCAAGTTACGTGGAGCTTTCTATTCCTGTCCTTTTATTTTGAAATGTTTTTATCTTTAGTGCATTTATCCAAGTATTCTGCTCAAACTTCTTTCCGTTTTCAAAATGCCTGAGCTTCTCAAGACTCTGACACTTGTAGGACTTCTTTAGGACCGAGAGGTTCCGCTGTGCCGTTCTCCCCTTATTTACCCAGATATCTGACTACATAATACTCTTCTACCCGGGTGTTTTGCTTTCTGTCTTTATCACACTGACTCATCAGCAAGGCAAGTTGATTCAAGAGCTAAAACTTTACTGAAGTTCTCCCACTTCCTTCTACTCACTGCCACTATCCTAATCTGGCCTTCTTTTTTTCTTTTTTTTGAGACAGGGTCTCGCTTTGTGGTTCAGGCTGGCCCTGAGCTCAGCCTCCAACTCACATCACAGCAATCCTCCTACCTCTGCCTCCCGAGTGCTGGGATTACAGGCGTGAGCCACCACGCCC
>PVIR01034310.1:0-17273 GCA_004026965.1 Petromus typicus
AGGCGTGAGCCACCACGCCCAGCACTGTGGTATGTGGTACTGGTTGCTGCTGGGTGTGGGTCTCCACACCCAGTATTGTTATGTGGTCACTGGGGAATCGAACCCCTGTCCTTGCGCTTGCGCTTGTGCTTGCAAGACAAGCGCCGGAACCACTGAGCTAACTCCCTGGCCCTCTTCTGTAGAATTTTGAACATAAATGGGTGTTGTAGTTTGGCAAACACTTTTTCTGCATCAATTGAGATGACCATATGATTTTTGTCCTTGAGTCTGTTAATACACTGCTGAACATTTATTGATTTACCTGTGCTGAACCATCCTTACATTTCTGGAATGAATCCAACTTGGTCAGGGTATGTAATATTTTTGATATTTTTCTGTATTCTGTTTGCCAGGATCTAATTGAGGATTTTTGCATCGATGTTCATTAGGGATATTGTTCTTTAGTTCTCTTTTTTGGTTAGATCTTTCTCTGCTTTTCGAATCAGGGTAATGGTTGCTTCCAGGAATGAGTTTGGGAGTATTGCTTCCCTTTCAATTTCATTGAAGAGGTTAAGAAGTAGAGGCACTAACTCTTCTTTAAAAGTTTTATAGAATTCTACAGTAAAACCATCAGGTCCAGGGATTTTCTTTGGTGGCAAGTTTTTAGTTACATTTTCAATTTCACAGATTGTTGTCAGGGCATTTAGCATTTCTATATCTTCTTTATTCAGCTTGGAAGTTCATATGTGTCCAGAAATCTATCCATTTCTTCTACATTTTCCATTTTATTAAAGTATAAATTTTCAAAGTAGATGTTTATTATCCTCTGGACTTCCTCTGGGTCGGTAGTAATTTCTCCGTTCTCATTCCTAACAGCATAGATATAAGCCTTTTCCTTCCTTTGTTTAATGAGGTTGGATAAGGATCTATCAATTTTGTTTATCCTCTCAAAGAACCAACTTTTTGACTGATTGATTTTTTGAACCACTCTCTTGGTTTCTATTGTATTAATTTCTGCCCTGATCCTTATCATTTCTTGCCTAGTGCAAGCTTTGGGTTTGTTTTGCTCCTTCTTTCTAGTCCTTTGAGGTTCAGCATTAAATTATTTATTTGAGCTTGCTCTGTTTTCTGGATGTAGGCCTTCACTGCTATGAATTTTCCTTGTAGAACTGCTTTCATTGTGTCCCATAAATTTCTATATGTTGTACTGGGGGTATTGTTTAGTTGTAAGAACTGCTCATTTTCTTCTCTAATTTCTTCTGTGACCCACTGGGTAGTTAGCAGTGTTGTTCAGTTTCCATGTGTTTCTGAAGATCCTGGGCTTTCCTTTGCTATTCAGCTCCAATTTCAGGGCACTATAGTCTGACAGTATACAAGGGATAACTTCAATCCCTTTATATTTGCTTAAACCTGTTCTATGAACGAGCACATGGTGTGTTTTGGAGAATGATCCATGAGCAGCTGAGAAAAATGTAAATTCTGACTTTGTGGGGTGAAATACTCTGTAGGCATTTATTAAGTCCATTTGCTGAAGAGTCTGGTTGAGCTCAAGGATTTCCGTATTGATTTTTTTGTCCAGTCTGTCTGTCTCTTTGTGACAGTGGGGTATTGAAGTCCCCTACTATTATTGTATTGGAGTTTATCTGGTTTTTCATGTCCATTAATGCTTGTTTTATATATTTGGGTCCATTAGAATTTGGAGCATAGATAATTAAGATTGTTATTTCTATCTCTTAGATTTTTCCCTGTACTAAAAGTTAATGTCCATCTTCATCTCTCTCTTTCAATTTTGGCTTGAAGTCTATTTTGTCTGCAAATAAAATTGCCACTTCTGCTTTCTTGCTCTTTCCTGTCATATGGAGTATTGTTTTCCATCCCTTTACTTTCAGTCCATCAATTTCTTTCTGAATTAGGTGTATTTCTTGTATGCAGCAAATTGTAGGATCTTGCTTCTTGATCCACTCTGCCAGTCTGTATCTGTTAATTGGCGCATTGAGTCCATTGATATTAATGGTTATGACTGATATAAGTAAATTTAGTATTGCCATGTTTTCCTGTTCTTGGCTGTGTTATTCTACTTTTGCCTTTTCCCTATCAGTTTCTTGTTTGGCCCCATGCGTTGACTCAGTTAGGTCTCATGGATTTGTAACTTTCTTTATTTTTATCCAGGATATTCTTTAGAATGCTTTGGAGTGCAGGCTTCATATTTGTGAAGTTTTTCAGGTGTTCTTTGTGATGGAAGTATCTTATTTCCCCATCAGTTTTGAAGGATAGTTTTTCAGGATACATCAGTCTGCATTGGAAGTTGTTTTCCTTTAGGGCTTGGAAGACTTCACTCCAAGCTCTTCTTGCATTGAATGTTTGAGCTGAAAAGTCTGCTGTGATCCCGACAGGCTTCCCTTGGTATGTAATTGTTTTGTTTTCTCTGGCTTCTTTCAGTAGTTCATTTTTAAAAAATATATCTGGAATTTTCTTAATTCTATGCCTAGGTGTAGATTTTTTCATGTCACGGGCATGTGGCATTCTGTATGCTTCATACATTTGTATGTCCACTTCTTTTCCTTTTCCTATGAAGTGTTCTGCCATTATCTCTGTGAATAGTTTTTTAATGTCTTTAGCACTGTCTTCTCCTTTCTCAGTGACTCCAGTCAATCTTATATTATAATTCTTTGAATCATCTAGGAGCTGTTAGATTTATCTTTCATTACCCCTTGCCTTTTTCCATAGATTATGGCTTTCCTGTTCATTGGCTGAGATCCTGTTTTCTAGGTCTGAAATTCAGTCTTCTGCCATATTCATTGTATTGTGTGAACTTTCACTTTGTTTCTTAATTTCCTGGACTTCTGCTTGTATGTGTTTAAAAAGGTCCATTGCTTTTGCTGTCTTGGCTTCCTTCAACTCGATGATTTCCTCTTTAGCTTTATTAATCATTGTGTTGACTGTGTCCAGTATCTCTGCTTTCATCTCAGAGATCGTTTCTGCTTTCCATTTTACTAGATCTGCTTTGGTTACCATTTCCACGGACCCTGGAGACTAGCCTTCAAATTTCTCTATTTCCCTTCCCCCTGTGTTACCTTTAAGTGAGGATCTTTGTGTCTGAGACTTTGAATGTTTCCTCACCTCTGAGTTTTCGTCCTTGCTGTTGTTTTTGGCTTTTACCTGTCCTGTTTTTTTGGCGATGTTTGTTGCAAGTCTCTTTCCTTCTAATATTTAGGACCCCTAAAATATCAGTGTTTCCTGGGTTCTTTGCAGTCTGTATTGAGTCCTAAAGAAAAATCCCTAGCTATGGCACACCGTATGAGGCACTCAAACAATATGGTCAGAACACCTTCTCCAGTCTGCTTAGAGGCAGGAAGGCTCTGGCTCCTGCACTGCTGCAATTGCGCTGCCTGAGGTTCCAATAGGCCCTCCTGCTCACCAATCCAGGGTCTCTAGGCTGGCTTGTGCAGTCGGCCTGGAGGCCAGTAGGCTGCAGGAGCTGTGCAGCTGCAATGGTACCAGCTGACATTCCAATAGGCCCACCTACTCACCGATATAATATCCCTGGATGTGCTTCTGCAGTTGACTTGGAGAAAGGTGCACTCTGGTGTTGCTTGGCCGCAATGGCATGGGCATCTGCTTCCCTGGTTCTGCCCTTTGTTATACTCAGTTCCTGGGTGCTCTTTCAGTGTGGGCCTGGAGGCCAGCAGGCTCCAACCCCATCGCGAGTGTAATGGTGGTTACCCGGTTTTATCTTTTTTACTCACAATGTTGTGCAAAGACTAGTGTTATAAGGGCCTGAAGAAACTGTTGTTTAATGAAGACGTACCACGACATAGTAGTAGATTACCTGTCTAGAGCTGTAATAGTGACATTTGTGTAGTCTTGATCACCATCATAAAACCACAAGTGGTCAACGCTTCTTCAATCATCACTTTCAGTGTAAAAAAAGTGTAATGAAGAAGGAATCCAAAATTTTATCAGGACTTGTATTGCACAAGATCAGTTGCCCTTCTGAAGCTAGCAGTGATACCTAGGAATTACTATTAATCAGACAACATGAATTTTTAAATTTCCTATATAGCCTGTGTATCTGATTTTCATTTAAATAATTGGTGACCAAATCTAAGAAGTTAATAGTATCAGGTTAATAGCTTAAAAGTATCACAACATGGTTAATGATGCTCCAGAAGCATCCTTTTAGGATAGCTGTTATACAGAATGTGGGGTAATAAATATATCCCCATAGTTATATAGTCTTATCATTAGTCTTCACAATGACACATATAATGACAGATTGTTCCTTAATTTTGAAACAGAAGATGTTTTATGACTAAGATGCATGACTAATGCCTTTTCTTTTAAGTCAACTTTTTATTTAGATTTTAGTAGTTTTAGGTTTAAAGGAAACTTATGTATATTGTAGAGAAAGTGTCTTTATATATATCATAATCAATTTTCCTTATTGAAACCTTAAACTAGAATGATATATTTATCACAATTAGTGGACCAACATTAAATAACTGGGATTAATTACAGAACATTTTTATAGTTTATACCTAGGTGTTCCCTTAAATCCTCATGGGCCCTCATAGGTGGGGTTTGGGGTCATGATTGTGTCATAGGGTGTGATGCTTGAGGTGTCCACTGAGCTTCCAGGTGATAGGATCACTCAGAGCATCACCTGAGAGGGCGTATCTCAGTCTTTCCTCCCTGAATTTCTCAATGCTTTCTCCTCTTGTGCCATGAACTCTTTTTCTTCTCCCATGCATGACTCTTTGCCAGGTTGCCCTTGCTTAGAGCCAGCCAACAATGGACTGAAACCTCTACAACTCTGAACTAAATGAACTTTTCTTCCTTTATGTTGTGAGTATCTGCCATTATGGCAAAGAGATGTCAAAATAACTAAGACAACAACATACTATTCATATTTCCTTTTTTTTTTTTTTTTTTTTGAGACAGAGTCTCGCTTTGTAGTTCAGGCTAGCCTTGAGCTCAGCCTCAAACTCACATCACAGCAATCCTCCTGCCTCTGCCTCCCGAGTGCTGGGATTACAGGTGTGAAACACCATGCCCGGCACTGTGGTATGTGGTACTGATTAATGCTGGGGTGTGTCTCCACGCCCAGTATTGTATGTGGTTACTGAGGATCGAACCCGGCTCCTTGTGCTTGCAAGACAGGCACTGGAACCACTGAGCTGAATCCCCAGACCATATTTCCTTTGTTTTTATGTAATATTCATTTTAGTTACTAGGATCTCATCCAATATATTTCATTATATTTGTTCCATATGACTCCTCATAGTCATTTGGCTATGACGGTTTTCTTTCTTTTGTATCTCTCTCTCTCCCTTTCTCTCTCTCTCTCTCTTTATCTCTTTTTTATGGCCTTGAAAGTTCTTAAAAGTAGGACACCCCTCATTTTGGATTTACTTGACAATTTCTCATAATTATTCTTGAGGTGTGTGTATTTGGAAGGAGGGCCAGAGAGATAAAGTCCATCTTTATCCCATTACACAGAGGACACAGCACTCTGTTGGCATGACTGCTGATGTGGCCTTTGAACATCTGGCACAGGTAGAGCTTGTCAGAGTTCTCTAATATAAAGTTGCCTTTCTCTACTCAGTCCCCCTTTCCACACTGTGCTCTTTGGAAGAAAGGATGTACAGTATAAATTTGAGGTGTGGGTTGTTATGTTCTGCCTTTTTAAGGAATATCTACATAAAATATTTGGAATACTTCTGGATGAAAGATTTCATTTTCTTCATTTATTCAAAAATATATACATCTCAATAGAGACTTATATATGTTTATATCATACTTTCTTATAATTCACTCCTATTTTATTTTATTGCCCCAGTTGTCTCAAGTTTGTTCAGTAAAAGTCAGTTAATATTCTATCCTTAATTCTGGGGTCTTATTTTCACATCTGGTTTTCCGCTCAGCACCAGCTTGCACAGAGAGCTACCACCAAAGCTTCTTTTACCATGCTTCTTTTACCATGAATTCTGTATAGCTGTAGTGAAAATGTCTTCCAGTTCTTTGTAGAGAACATAATCCAGTAGTTGATTTTTGTGTTTTATGTAATACATCTATTGTAACACTCTGCTCCCCTTGTGCCTTCTGATTTTCTCTTTATAACTATAAAAGAATTCCAGACCCTGAACTTCTTAATAACAGAAATCTTTACTTACATTTTTTTAAAAGTAGAGTATTTTGAAACTAAGTCATAAAGGAAATGTCTTAACAAAATTATTATAATCAATTCAAGGGTCCAAGAAAGGAAAAAAAAAATTCTGTGTTGAAAAAGAACTGTGGCTGTTTCTGCTGGCTGAAAGAGTCAGGTTCAAGATTCACAGAATCTTCCATGTACTAAGTCCCACTGTTTTCTTCCAGACCTCGTAATTTGATGCAAGAGAACTTTGAGAATGTACTTACATCTCCTTTGCAAATGTGTCAGGCTTGTAATTAGTTCCCAGCTCGATTTCCTGGACAGTGTGTCCTCAAGCTATAGAAGAGAAGTATTCTGAAGCTTCATAGGAAGCTATGTATTATTTTCGTATATCTGTTGTCTTGAATCTGTCATTTTCTTTCAACCAGATCTCCACTGCTATAAGAAACAGACTTCTACCACAATTCTAATTTCTGCTGCTCTTGTTTCAATCATGCACAGCTTTTCCCATGGAATGACCCCTGTATTACAGTTCAGCTTTAAAGTTGCTTTTAAAACTGGGTGATTATTTAATTCTAAATCTTATCTTGAAGACATACTTTCAGAGGCCACTCTTGGTACTAATATTTTTAACTTTATGAAGTTGTCTGAGGCAAAGCATTCAACAATTAAAGTTAGTTCTAAATGCTATCATAAATTGCCATGGGGTGGGTGTCTTATAAGCAAAAGAAATTGGTTTCTTTAGGTTGAGAGGTTGTTGGTATTAAGTCAGGATACAGCACACTGAGGACATGGTCCTGGTTCTCTTCTCAGAAGTACACTGCCCACCTCTTGTTCTATCTTCATGATGCAGAAAGAGAGAAAATCCCATTCATGTGGGTTCCCCATTCATGATCTAATTACCTTCCAATATGAACACAGCAGCAGGTAGGGTTTTAGCATATGAACTCTGGGATGGGATACAAACATTCAGTCTGTAACTTAGTTCTTTTATTTAAAATTTTATATCTTTTTAATCCCACCACAGAGAGGGAAATAAAACAAAAATAAGCAAGGCAAATAACAAATAAAAATCAAATGCAAAGTCCAGTGGTACTGAGCTGACCCCACTGTTTTACAAGAACACACTACATAGGCAGTCAGCTTCTTGGCTTTGTGCTTTTGTGCAAGACCTCTAGTGTGGTAATAGAGCACTAATGTAAATGAAGAAGTTCATCACTGGGGAGAAAAGCTAAAAATTTTATCTGTTGGTCCCTCTTGTCTTTTGTGTCTCAATGGTCAAAGTTTACCTTACAGGGTATCAATTCCCTTCCACATCCAAATTGTCTCTCCTATCCCCTTGAGGAGCCTGAGAGATTGAATGCTGCTGTTATGGCATTTCAACTGAGGCCAGCAATTGAAGAAGGATGTAAATCCCCCTTAGAGCCATTTGGACTAGTCTTTGGCATTGAAATTGCTCTGCTTTCTGCCAGCTGTGGTGGTGGCAGCAGAGGGCGAGAGGTAGGCCACGCCAGAGCTCAGCTCTGGTTTCCAAGACTGCGATTCTTTCACGGGCAGTAGCTAGTGCTTTCTGCAGAGCAGGTATCAGAGGGTGTGGCCCCCAGCATGGGCTGAGGAAACTTTTGGAGGTGCAGTGTAATTATATCTCATATAATATCAAAATGGAAAATTATTCACAAAAGCAGGTCATTGCAAAAACTACAAGAACAAGAAATTTCATTTTCTCCTCCTAAGTCTATCTGAAATTATAAGGTCAGCCACTTATTGCATATTTACTGTGTGGTAGCTATTATACTAAAACCCTTACAATGTTATCTCGTTCCATTTTTACAACACTGTAAGAGAGTTGTTACTGTTATCCCTTTGTATATAGAAGGAAATTAAAACTTAGACAAATGAAGGTATGTGCCCAAGGTTATAGAGCTAGGAAGCAATATAGTTTGGGGAAATTGCAACCTAGCCAGTGAAACTCCAGGTAGTCTTTATGCAGAGATGCAGGCAGTGCACGATAGTGTTGATCCACCCTATTCACATTTTACAGTTTTTATTTTTGTCTTGATATAAAAACTTGCCTAAAAATCCCTCAGATAATCCACAGAAAGTTAGATTAAAATAATATCACTTATATCACAGGATTCTGATTATTATATAAATTAATTCAAGTGAAGGTTTTAGTTTCTCAGACACAGTAAGTGCTTAATATTAGCTATTACTACTCCTACCACTACTGCCAAACATATGGCTATTTAAGTCTACTCCTTTATTTGCAAAAATTTTAACAGTGTGTTAGATAGAAGATCAATAAAAGCCACTTGGAAAGATTGATGATCCTTGTACTGAGCGGTTAATAAATGTAAATTATATATGTTCCCATCCTAGCAAAGGGCATCATGGTGACTTGCTAATTCCCTCTCCGATCCCTCCTAAGTTTCCTAATTTCTTCAAGGCCCTGCACCTTCTTCTTTCTGTTTTACTAAGCACTGGTTTTTGACATGAACTTTTTCTGTGCTCTTATTTAATGGCCCTTTTGTGAGATCTTGCTGCATGAATAAACTTGAGGGTTTAATCCTGATCCACTTGCTCATGAGAACCAAATTTAGGTTTGTTCTGTCTGTAGCCTTGGCATCTCATGAATTTATCTCTCTTTTTTCATGTGCTCACAGGTTCTTCTTCATCTCTTTGACTGTATGAGCAGAGAGTGGATCATTTGGTTGTTTTCAGCATTTACAGTAGGCAGCACAGCAGTTTCTAGACTTTCAGCTTTGTGTAGGTAGCTCAGATATTCCCTCATGTTTTGCCAAGTGATTAAAACAATATTTTAAAAATGTAATTCTTGGAAGGAATCCTGAGTTCAAATAGTGCCAGTTCCTGATTGCTGCAAGCACAGATATTTACCTAAGAACAGATGCCTTGGCCCTCAATAGAGTTGTCCAGTCTAGCAAATAAAAATGCAAGACTATATCTTATGCTTTAGATATTATTTGAGATAGAGTTACAACTAAGACATTTTTTATTATTCATATGAAATTCAGATTTAACCAGAGTCTTGTATTTTATTTGGCAACCTTACTACACAGTAGCATCTCCTGTCACATTTATCACCAGAGACAGGCCACTTAGATCTCTGTTACCTGATGGCAGTTGAGAAATAGCCATTCTTCTTATAGCTTATTCTTAGCCTGATCTTGACTTTACATCTCCTTGAGGTGAAATGATCCTAAGGTGACCTTACATCTTGTTTTGCGTGGGACAATCTCATTTTATTCCTATTGTCTTGACATAATTGCTACCAATCTTCTTTCACTTTCAGCAGTGTCTTGGTTAGGATGATAAATTATATGGTCACAAGTGCCTCTTTCCATCTTTGATTTCCTCTTGACCTTGTTAGTAAGTAAATTTTCAGTTTCTTTCCCTCAGTGCCCCACTCTTATTTCCAGGAGGTGCCAGCATCTAACTGACCCTCATTTCATTTCCTATACATGCTGGGGGATACTATGCTACTTACGCTGACACACACACACACACACACACACACACACACACACACACACACACACTCACACATATCTGAACTGCCTTTATCTGTGACAACTGCTTTCTGTCCTTGTTGCCATGTGCATAAAGAAAGGGAGAACGAGGCAAATACGTGATGACCTGAGAAAATGGTGAACCTATATAAGTCAGGCAAAATATGTGCAACTGCTGTTTGTTTGAAAACATCTTGGTAATTCCTACCTCAGAAAAACATGATGAGGAAGATGTCTATATACAGTACACAGAAGCCATTGCTTAAACTGTGTCCTTTACATGTGCAGAAGTAAAGCAATTTTCTTTACATTGCCTGAGGTCGCTATTTCCACTTCACAGTGACCACCAAATAGTATTCTTGTGTCAATTTATAAAATAGTTAAAGAATAAAATTGTAACTTTCTTTTTTCTTGTGAAATATCAAGTGACTTTAGTGATTGATTCTCTACCCCCATAGATTTACTGTTGTGTTTTATATTCAAGTATACATGTGTTTGAGAAAGATCCTGTAGGCATGGGTCTAGATTTTGTAAGTACATCTTGGCAATGTAGAAACAATTGTCTGATGAGTCAATAGTGCCTTTCCTCAGCATCACATAAATATGGTCAATTCCTTTAACAAACAGGAAATGAGGAGAGAGAGAGAGAGAGAGAGAGAGACAGACAGACAAACAGACAGAGACAGACAGAGAGAGGCTATGAATAGTAACTCTAATAAAAAATTAATTTTATGTAAGCCCAAATATAGTGTTGAAAACAGAGGGGAAAAGCACATTTTTCAATAGTAAATAATACTGTAAGAATATTGCTAAATGTGTTTTTAACTTAAATGTTTAAAAAGTTATACAGAACTTAGTAGATGAAAACAAGTATGACATTTTGTTTCTTATAGGTTAATTCATCCAAGATAAATAAATATGACATATTCTTGTATCTTAGTAGTCTTGATTTGATTTGATTTTAGGTGGTAAAATTAAAGTTATCTTATTAAATTTATATCACAGGTTGCTTTAGAAAGCTTAATCTGAAATATTACTAGTACTTTAATTACCTCCAAGAAAGAAATTGTGAATGTTTCTGAGTGTTTAGAAATGATGGATATACTGAGGGGAAAAACAAAACTAAAAATGTAATAGTATAATTATTTAATTAGTGTAGAGAAAGCCTTAACAAGAATATGCCAGTTGAATATAAAATGGCATTATGAAAAGCAGACATTTTAAAGACCAGCATGGGAAGGTTATCCTATTGCAAACCAAAGCCTGTGCTACATTGTATAAATGGAATTTTAAGGCAAATAAATGGAAAATAAGCATTTTAGGTTAGTATAAAATGAATGTGTATGAAATATTTCTAAGCAAATTTTTGGATAAACAGAATATAGCAAACATTTTATTAAATAAAATATATAAATAACCAGATAAAGTCAGAAGGAATATAATCTTATTAGTTTCTTTTCTTACATGAAATAAGATGTTTATTCCCATTAAATTATCTTGAGTAGGGAGTAACAAACTAGCCCCTCAGGGAAAACCTGACAGCCACCTTGCTTTAGTAAAGTTCAACTGAAAAATAATCTTAGCTATGTTTGTAGGTACAGCCTCTCTGTGTCTGAGAGTGATCCTAGAGACATAAACCTAGTTTTTATAGATCCATCCAGAGCAACAGAGGGACAATTGTCTGCTGAGTGAAAATCACCTTTATGCTGTATTTCATAAGCATCACACATACACATTTGCTGCACTTGAGAGGGAGAGAGAGAGAGGGAGGGAGAGAAGGATATACAGAAAGAGACGGAAGTAGTAGTAGTAGTAGTAGTAGGGACAGAGACTATGTTGCTGGAACAGCCTGAAGTTTATGGTAGTCACACAATGAATTTAAACACTTTAGTGATCTGGTCCTGGACTTGAAGATTTCAGGAGCTCCTAGGGGATACAATCACACAGACAGAACGTTGAAATGTATATATTTATTCATCAGATACTTCATAATGAGTGCATATTGTCCCATGTGGATGGAGATATACATTTGTATATTGTAGAGAAAATAGATATATTACTTGTCTTCATGAAATTTAGGAAACTGAGAGTAAATGAAAAATAGGAAATGTATAGTTATGAACTGAGACATGTTATAAAAAAGTGAGCAGATATCCATAATGAAGATGAATGTGAAAGTATAGTTTTTCATGACACTATCAGGGAATGCTTCACTGAGAAATTTCTTGTTACCTATTGCTGCATAAAAGCATCTCATGACTTGGCAACCAAAAGTAACTATAATTATTTAATTTATTCATATTTCTGCAATTGTTCCATTCTGTGATTATGGTGGAGCTTGGCAAACAGGACCACAGACTGCTCCAGGGCTAAGAGTGGCTGTGAAGACTGGAGAGTCCTTCTGTGTGCTGGGATCACATACTGGGTGAGCCATTCTAGTGGTCACCTGGGTTGATGGCCAGAGTTGCAGACTGAGTGTTGGTTTCTTTCCTGATGGCTTCATCAAGCCTACTTGAACTTCCTCATAGATTGATGGCTGAATTCCAAAAGCAAGGGATTCCAGAAGTAGGCAGAAGTTACTTTGCTGGCCAGCATCAGAAACTGCATCATCATCTACACTGAAGTTACAAGAGCAGCCTTAATCAGGGGAACAGAACAAGGGCCCCACCTCTTGATGAAAGGAATGTCAATCTTCCTGTCAGAAGATAATAATTCTAGGGCATAAACTATGGGCATCTTTGTAAGTACATTCTGCTATGGAAAGTAAAAATTGTACAATTATACCAAGATCTGAAGGATAAGAATTCAGTTACATCAAGAATGACAAGATTAGTTTAGATAGGAGTAGCGGCAGATGTGAAAGCTTCACAGCAGAGAGAGATGAGTTAGTTTGAGGAACACAGGGGAAACCAATGCAGTGATCAAGGGGAATGACCAATGTAAAGTTTTCAGAGCTGGGAAGTATTTGATCACATTGAAACCTCCAGGGCAAGGGAACATTTTCAGATTTTATTTTCTAAGTGATCTAGGAAGTTCTTGGAACATTCAAAGCATGATAGAGACATAGTTTAATTTATATTTCTAAAAATCACCCTGGCTGTCATCTGTGAGAAGTATTCAAATGCAACACAGAAAGATCAAGTAGAAGATTATTGCAGTAATTTTCCTGAGGGCTAGTCTTGGTTTGAGCTAGTATGATTGTGGAAGAGAAAAAGTTTTGGGTTAGAGACATGTTGTAGAGCTAGAATTCATAGATGAGGTTGGTGATTGTATAAGATGATGGAGTGGAGAGGTTGTGGAAGAAACAATGACTCCAAGATTTTTTGAATGAATAGCTGGATAGATATTGATACTGTTTGGGTAGATTGTTAATCCTTCCTAGATAAGAGCTATGTATGTGCGCAGAATAATGCAGACTTCACTTGAAACATAACAAGTTTGAAAAATTCTGACATCCTCACTGGAGTTGGTGGTTTGGGATGAAGATATACATATGCTGTCTTCAGGATGATTGTGATATTTAGCACTGTGGTAACATGTGATGATCCAGGATGATAGAGAAAAAAGAGGGGCAAACACCAGAGCCAAAATCTGACTTGGATATTGTCAGGGAAGGAGAAGTAAGTGAAAGAGAAAGAGGTCGTGAAGGTTTGGAATATCCTGGAGTGTGTGATAAAAGGAAAGCCAGGAGACTGGATGATTTCATCATCTAGAAAACCTGGAAAATGATGCATGACAAGGATGTAACATATGAATCCTTCAGGTTCCACAGTATGGAAATTTTGATTATCAGTATCAGAAATGATAGCAAAGCTTGCTTAGGATGGAGAATCATGGAGTATCAAATTAAGGAGAGGAAGAGGGTGCTGTGTGTGTATCCAATGTAACAGTTGTCATCCGTGGTGTAGGCAAGGTTTGACAGTTCATGAAAGCCCACACAGTAACGGAGATTATAGTACTGCTCTCTGTGAATGCCATCAGATGGTCTAACTTACTGATTTATGACCTTAAATATATTTATTTCAATCATTCTTACAAGGAGTTCTGAAATGTGTAACACTTCTCTACCATTATTAAGAGAGGTTTGGATCATAGGGCAGCCTTTGCTCGTAAGAATATCTCTCTTTTCTTTGAGATGTCTGGAACCTCAGAATTTGAGAAAGGACACTTTTATTCTAACCATTTTTAGAGGCCTATGGTTTGGTTTCCTGAGTGTGTGTTATGTGTGACACACCACACCACACCACACACACATACACACACACACACACACACACACACACACACACACACACACACACAGATGTAAACTAGCATTTAAATTCAGTCTCCAAAACACCATGCTATTTTCTCTGATAGTCCATCTCTAAGTAGTAGTTAGATCCATTTATTCCATAAATATCCCTATTACTATCTAGAATAAAAATAATCATGACTGCTAGCCTGTATAAAAATGCATACTGATGTGAGTAGGTAATATTTTAAGTACTTTACATCTGTCATCTCATTTAATTCTTGCAACAATCACAAAGGAGGAGATTAAAATCTAGAATGTCTATATTAGTATTTAAATATCTTACATCTGGGAAGTTGTGGAACAAGTTCCAACCAGGCCATATGGTTCCAGGGATCTTAACTCTAGAATACTACAAACAATCAAGCAAACAAATGCTGAAGATACACAGGAAGAAAAGGAAATTAACATGGTGATTCATTATGTCCGGAGATTTTAAAGTGAGGCCAGGAAAAGAAAGAGACTAGGAGGAAGGCAAGAGGCTGTGCCATTCCATCACTGACTTGTTTAACCCAGTGGCCTGGATTTTTATCTAAGTGATGGCAGCATCTTGACAGACTCCACACTCAAAGTGATGGAATGAGATTTGTTCCTCATCTATGGTTGACATCAATCATTAAGACCGAACAGGATCCACTGAAGTATGAAGGGAATATGCTTCATAAGAACCACCACATAAACAGAAGCTTTTCCACAGCCATCCTGACTCTTAGACTCAATCCTTTCAGTATGTCTTGGATAAAATGGTAATTAGGATTCTAACAACACCAAGTAATGTTATGGAATCAACAGCATTTAATAATGATAATCAGAAATTTAAGGGCAGAAAGGAAAACACACTCCCTCACAGAACCAGCTGTGGTAATGCCTTGCAGATTTTTTTTGCCCCTTAGATTTTTCTCTGATTCCAAATCAATGTTTTATGAATGTGTTCAAATGCAATTGTTTTGGTTAAACCTTCCTAAATCTCCATTCAACCTTGACTGGTACCCACTCTGTTTTTCTACAACTTGTTTGACCTCTTTTTAAGCAAATATTGGTTTGTACTATCATTTTTCTGCTTAGAGTAGATCACAGTTTGATTCAGTTTGGCTCAGCAAAGATTTACTGCATATTTTCAGTGAAGCAGTCACTACGCTGAGGATCTTTATATCATATGCTAAGTGACTTCGATAGACATAATAAACATGGAATTATTCTAAAAGGGAGATTCAGATCTTTAAAATTTGTTTTCTAGCAAGGTCTATCTAGAATGCACATGCTGAAATCGAACTTTTTCTTGTCCTCACTTGATACAAAGTCCTTTTTGCTTTATGTGTTACTTTAAACTTTTCTAATGGTCAAATCTTGCATAATTCCAAAACCAAGGATCATAAAGAATAGAGTCATAAATAAATTCATATTTTAAAAGGGCAAATATTTCTTGACCTTTAAAACAGAAATTTTTTTTTTCTGAATAGGACGAAAACTTCTAATGTATTTTATCAGAAAGAGACAGCTTGTCAATGAACTGATTAGGAATAGGCCCTCTGACCATTACAATAGTGGTAAAGATGAAAGCCTCGAAGTATTATCTTCTCCTGGACTGTGAAATAACACCTATGAATACAAGCTAGTTACAAGTGTTTAGTTATAATACTCTGTAAAGAAGGAAATTTGCTTGCACAACTAAAGTGAAGCACATTGTATTGAATCTTCAGTCATAAGTCTTGACATTTCAAATGCAAACTTAGACCCTGATGTGTATAAATGGTCTGAGTATAAAAATATTTCTATAGAGGAATAGTTATTGCAAAATAAATAAATAGAAGAAGGAGCACTGATCAATGCACGCAGAGATCTCAAGTGATTTGTGCAATGCTCAAGTTATAGAACAACCTGAAATGTAATGCAATCCCATTACTTACTCAGAAGTATTTCTACACAAACAGAAGATGAGTGGTTGAAATGTAGTTGTCTCTACAGATCTGATTTGTTCCTAACACTCAGAAGAGCTGTCCTATGTGAATTTAGTTTTAAATTATGTGTCTGAAATTTCTTTAAGGAACAATCAATGGGATTGGAATTTTAAACTCTAATCTACATAGTTTTGTTTAATGAATGCTAATGAAATGACATTATATGTAATTACATGATAAGGCTGACTTTTTAAAGTTATAGTGTCTGCTTCAGAATAGACTTCAAGCCAAAACTGATAGAGAGAGATAAAGATGGACACTATCTTTCAGTACAGGGAAAAATCCAAGAGAAAGAAATAACAATCTCAATTATCTATGCTCCAAGTTCTAATGCACCCAAATATATAAAACAAACATTAATGGACATGAAAAACCAGATAAACTCCAATACAATAATAGTAGGGGACTTCAATACCCTACTGTCACAAAGAGACAGATAGACTGGACAAAAAATCAATAAGGAAATCCTTGAGTTCAACCAAACTCTTCAGCAAATTGACTTAATAAATGCCTACAGAGTATTTCACCCCACAAAGTCAGAGTTTACATTCTTCTCAGCTGCTCATGGATCATTCTCCAAAATACACCATGTGCTCGTTCATAGAACAGGTTTAAGCAAATATAAATTGAAGTTGTCCCTTGTATACTGTCAGACCATAGTGCCCTGAAATTGGAGCTGAATAGCAAAGGAAAACCCAGGATCTTCACAAACACATGGAAACTGAACAACACTGCTAACTACCCAGTGGGCCACAGAAGAAATTAGAGAAGAAATTGAGCAGTCCTTACAACTAAACAATAGCCCCAGTACAACATATAGAAATTTATGGGACACAATGAAAGCAGTTCTACAAGGAAAATTCATAGCAGTGAAGGCCTACATCCAGAAAACAGAGCAAGCTCAAATAAATAATTTAATTCTGAACTTCAAGGGACTAGAAAGAAGGAACAAAACAAACCCAAAGCTTGCACTAGGCAAGAAATGATAAGGATCAGGGCAGAAATTAATACAATAGAAACCAAGAGAGTGGTTCAAAAAATCAATCAGTCAAAAAGTTGGTTCTTTGAGAGGATAAACAAAATTGATAGACCCTTAGCCAACCTTATTAAACAAAGGAAGGAAAAGGCTCATATCTATGATATTAGGATTGGGAACAGAGGAAATACTACCGACCCAGAGGAAGCCCTGAGGATAATAAACACCTATTTTGAAAATTTATACTTTAATAAAATGGAAATTGTAGAAGAAATGGATAGATTTCTAGACACATATGAACTTCCAAAGCTGAATAAAGAAGATATAGAAATGTTAAATACCCCAATATCAATCTGTGAAATTGAAAATGTAACTAAAAACTTGCCAC
>PVIR01034311.1:0-17275 GCA_004026965.1 Petromus typicus
AAAAAAATTTTTGACAGTAGTTTAGGCTGGCCTTGAACTTATTATATAGCCCAGCTGTCCTCAAAATTGGTAGTCATCCTCCTTCCTCAGCCTCCTCAATGGTGGGACAACAGGCATGTACTACCATGCTCAGCTAACTTGATTTCAAAGTGTGAAGTAATGAGGATTGTGAGGAGGATCTCCATTAACTCAGGCTAAGAGATGCTACAGACTGGGTCAGGGATGGCAATGAGCTCAGAGAACGAGGAGGACAAAGCTAAGTCAATAACAATAGTACATACAGGGGAAACTGAAAAAGAGAGCAACAATGGGTCATGGGGTCTATGTATCAGGGGGTGGCAGCTATTTCGTCATGGACCTCCCTTTTGAGTTGTCTTCCCACAGGAACCATTAGAGAGTGAAGAAAAAGTACTTAGTGAAATAGGAACCAGAAGCAATCATCGCTCACTGCCACAGGCTAAGAGGCCTGCCTCTCCACAGTGTCAACTGCTCAAACACTTGGCCTTCATCTGCAAAGGGAGGCTGACAGCCGCCCTAGCCTCCAAAAAGCCAGCGCTTTCAAGAATCTGCCCTTGTCTGGATATCATTCAATAGAGAAGTGACGTGTCTTCCTCGTGAGACACCAACTACGCGTTAAAAAACAGAGGGAGTTATCTCAGGCTCATTGCTTATCACCTAAGGAAGGGCAGGGTGTTCCATCCCTAAATTCTTTAATAGGAAGGGCTCCATTTTACCCTCCGGAGAAGGCTCGGCCGGAAGGGGCGGGCTCCGCGTCTGGCGGGGGAGCTTCCGGCACCATGGTGTCTCGTGTGGTGGTTGGCGGCGTCTTGCTCTCTGCTCTCCCCATCTTGTGTCTGGAACTCCAGCGTGGGATCCCAGAGATAGGTAACCGTTCTATTTTTGTCCCCTGGCGCTCACGGTTGGAAAATTTTCTTATGGATGTAGCATAGAATGATCTCCCGATCGTGGTGCCGTGGAGCGGCTTGGACTACATTTCCCAGAATGCACTGTGCTGCCTTCCTCTTCCGGGTAGGACTAGATTAATTGGAAAAAGTTTCCTCTGGAATGTGGCGGAGTTTTGCGTGGAAAGGGATAGAGGAGAGGAGTACAGGTTCAATCATAGAAAGTACTGTGTTTCCGAATCATAATGCGTATTGAAAGGAAATGAAGTTGAGTGGAGGAAAGCCTGAGGAACTTGAGGGAGTATGTCAGCGAAAGGATTGTGACACATGGGAGCAAAAGGACAAAGGGCCGTTGTGGCTGGATCACAGTGAGAAAGGGTCACAGTAGCATTCGTTGAACTCCTTTATGAGGCAGGCATTAAGTGCTACCTGTTATTTCACTTGTACTCGATAATTATAAAATATAGGTAGATTTTTTTCCTCCTGATAGCGGAAATTGAGCCTACGACTTTCATACTGACTTACAATATTTCCGTGACTGACCTAATTACTTCCGTGACCTACCTCTCCAACTCTTAAATTTTGAAACAGGATCTCGCTGAGTTACAAACCTGTTCAAGCTGGGTGACTGTGATCCTCCTGCCTCAGCCCTCCAGAGCGCTGGGAATACAACTCTTAAACCATACGTAATAGATAGTACTAAAACCCCCATTCTACTGTTCAGAAAACTGAGGCTCTAGGGAAGACAAATGATTTCCTGGAAATTTTAAAAACGTCCTTGTGGAATTCTGTGTGGAGGGACCTGTCTTTAGCACTGAGCCATATTTCCAGGGCCCTCTGATTCATTTTATGTGTACTGAAGTTAAACTCTTAAAGCGGGTTCGTCACATTTGGTTCCTTCAAAGTGCCCTGGTTATAGGCTGTAGAGCCTATCTACCTTCCGAAGAATATCCTGAAACTTTTAATATGTTTATACTTGCAAGATGAACACACAAATCTAGTTCTTTCATAATCCCATGTGATACTTGGAGATTGCTTATTGTCAGTACAACAAGCAATATTATGGAACTTATATTCCATAGGTCAGTGGTTTCTCCATGTACCAGTATGCTAGATATTGTAATGGCGAGAGATACCCTAGATTCAATGATATATTTTATTGAATAACTCCTGACTCAATAGTCAATGTTGTCAAACTGCAACTAAAAATAGTTCTTGGTTGGGGAATTAGCTCAGTGGTTTGGGCGCCTGCCTTGCAAGTGCAAGGGCCAGAGTTCAATCCCCAGTAACCACATACAACAATGCCTGGTGTGGTGACTCCTGCCCACCAGCAATCAGTACCACAAACCACAATGCGGGGTGAGGTGTCTCATGCCTGTAATCCCAGCACTCAGGAGGCAGAGACAAGAGGATTGCTGAGTTCGAAGCTGAGTTCAGGACCAACTTGAGCAACAAAGCCAGACCCTGTCTCCAAAAAAAAAAAAAAAATTCTTTTTTAAACTTTACTTAAAAAAAAAAGGCTAATATGTATGTTTTCAATTTAAAATAAAGCATTGTGCTGGGCATGGTGGCTCACGCCTGTAATCCCAGCACTTGGGAGGCAGAGGCAGGAGGACTGCTGTGAGTTCAAGGCTGAGCTCAGGGCCAGCCTGAACTACAAAAGGAGAGCCTGTCCTGGGGGGCGGGGGGAGGTATTGCTAGGTGTGGTGGTATATACCTGTAATACTAGTATTCAGTAGGCTGAGCCAGGAAGGTTGTGAAGAGTTCAAGGTCAACATGAGCTACCCAGTTTAAAGTCGGCCCGACCTACATAGTGAGAACCTGTCTCAAAGAAAAAGAAAAAAGAATTTAAGTCTAAGCTTTTATAATTTCTTCTTTTGTTTAATTAATTACCATCTCTAATCACATTGTTGATATGGTTTTTCTGTCGGCCAAGGAACTTCAGAAAAATTAAAAAAACAAAACAAGACTAAAAACTCCTAGAGGTAGAAACCATTTTACCTAATTTTTATCTTCCCTGAGCATTTAGCAAATTGTGTCACACAAAGCAGATACTCTGCATATTTTAAATTATATAAAATTTCCCTACTTTCTGCTTAGAAAGAAAACCAGAAGTTGAGCTTTTATTGACATTTTGTTTCTCTGGTTGATTGGTCCTGGGCACTGAACCCAGGACTTTCCCATTATGCTGCTTTCAGTTCTTTCCTCCTTTATTTTTGAGTAAGGGTCTTGTTAAAGTCTCAAAGTTGCCCAGGCTGGACTTGAACTTGCCTTACTCCTTCCTCAGTTTCCCAGAGCACTGGGATCACAGGTGCCCCTCACCATGGCTGGCTGGCCCTATGATTTATAGCTAACACTGTCATTATGGCGCTATTCGTAAAACAGAAGATGTTTATTCTAGAATTACATTCTAGAAGTTTGTTCTGGTAATGATAACTATGATGATTGTAGTGTCTGTAGGAGAATATATATAAAAAAGTTGTAAGATCATTACATAACTCTTATTCTACATTTTTAGTACAAATAATGTTACGACTTATTAGTATCAAAAAATGTTTTAAATTTTATTCTTTTTCCTTTATAAGGAATTAAGGATTTCATTTTGCTTTGTGGCCGGATTTTCTTCCTACTTGCTCTTCTGACTTTAATTATTTCCATGACTACCTCATTGCTTAACTCATACAAATCTTCCCAAGTTTATCTGAAAGGTGAGTTTATTATTTATGCTTCCCTTTAAACTTTTCTACTCGTTTCTTTTATTTATTCTACAATTTTGCATCATAATAACCATCAACCTGTGATGTGTAATTTCAAGAGATGTGGTCATTTATAATCTTAGCAATGATTATTTTGGATTGTAAATCGCAACGTTTTATCAGAAATTGTATATTCTCCCTATATATATATTTTGTTTGTTTGTTTGTTTGTTTTGACAGGGGCTCACTTTGTGGTTCAGGCTGGCCCTGAGCTCAGCCTCAAACTCACATCACAGCAATCCTCCTGCCTCTGCCTCCCGAGTGCTGGGATTACAGGCGTGAGCCACCACGCCTAGCACTGTGGTATGTGGTACTGGTTGCTGCTGGGCGTGAGTCTCCACACCCAGTCTGGTATGTGGTTACCGGGGATGGAACCTGGGTCCTTTCACTTGCAAGACAGGCGCCGGAACCATTGAGCTAACTCCCCGGCCCACATTCTCCCTATATATTACTACTGAAACTCATTTCTGAGTTGTGTTCTGAATTCCCTCATTTTACATTGTGGATTTGTGTCATTTAAAACTGCTCTGTAATACCTATGGTTTGCAAATTTTTTCCAAAGAGTAAATATGTCTACCATTAATCTTTAAAGGCTCTTCATTCTCATTTTAAGTTTTATTCTATCTGTATTAATTTAGGCACTTATGTCTGTGTATAATTATGTGCTCTTAATATTAGGAAGTCATGCTTGTTTTTATTTTTGTTTCTGTTTTGAGAAGAGGTCTAGAAGCCTTTATAAGAAACTATATGTGGACTCAGAATAGATGAGTTTTGGCAGGGGATTTGGCTCAGTGGTTCCGGTGCCTGTCTTGCAAGCGCAAGGAACCGGGTTCAGTTCCCCGGTAACCACATAATACTAGGCATAGAGACTTACGCCCAGCAGCAATTAGTACCACATACCACAGTACGGGGCGTGGTGGCTCAGTCCTGTAATCCCAGCACTCGGGAGGCAGAGGCAGGAGGATTGCTGTGATGTGAGTTTGAGGCTGAGCTCAGGGCCAGCCTGAGCTACAAAGCGAGACCCTGTCTCAAAAAAACCTAAAAAAAAAAAAAAGAACAGATAAGTTTTAAAGCTAAAAGCTACGTTCCTATATGTAGTAGGAAGAGCTTTACCAATAATGAATTTTGTAAGTTGTATTTGGTTTTATTGTTTGCTTATTTAAATGTAAATAAATAAAAATTTAAAATATTTAAATGTAAAAAAGAAGTACTTGTTTCATATTAACTATGAAAACAAAATAACCCTAAAAATTTTGGTATGCAGCTCAATTATAAGTGTTTCAAGATCTCTTAATCATGGATACTGTGTTTTGGTTTTCTGTTTTCTTTTTGGTAAGTTATTTGAACTTTTATACTTTGTATGACACAGTTGGAAATTAAGAGTACTGTAATTTTCCTTAGGAATTTTGTATTAAGTATATTTTCAAGGCTGGGCGTGTAGAAGCATGATCAGCATGGGCCAAGTTCTATCCTGAGTTCTATCCTCAGCACTCATTAATAAATAAAAACAAAATACTTTAATACCAGTGGGATATTTTGTGCTTACATTAAACTAGCAGGTCAGGCAGTCTGTTGTCTGTTTTACAAATAAGGAAAATCTGCCCTTGCTATAATAGTTCCTGTACTTAAGTACCTTTGTACCTTTTTATTGGTCGAGTACAAATTCTTTGGTAAATTTATAGATGCACCATTGAGAGATGAAATGCTCAAGTGAAGGCTAATGCTGTCTACCATGTAATGCCATTAAGACTGTATGTAGTGCCTGACTGCTGGCAGATTTTCTTCAGATGAGTAAAAATCATTGTGCCTCTTGATGACAAATCATTGTCATCAGATGTTGAGATGTAAAGGTCTGCAGATTTGGTACATCTCAAGTTCCAACAGTCTTAAAGGCTTAAAGATGATCCTCCCAGGGGTGGGCATATAGCTCAGGGGTAGAGTTCTTACCTCCCTTGTGCAAAGCCCTGGGCTTGATTTGTGGTACACATGTGTGCATGTAAACACATACAAAGAAAAAAGTAAAAGAAAAAAGGTAATTATTGTTATTGATTTATTTTAAATGTATATGTTTGATTCAGTTTGCCAGGGGTCTTAAGATCAGTAAGACTGATTGATGCAATAGTAAGTTAGGGGTCAGACTGGGCCAGGGAGTTAGCTCAGTGGTTCCAGTGCCTGTCTTGCAAGCACAAGGACCCAGGTTCGATCCCTGGTAACCACATAACAATACTGGGTGTGGAGACTCACCCCAGCAGCAACCAGTACCACACACCACAGTGCCGGGCGTGGTGGCTCACGCCTGTAATCCCAGCACTCGGGAGGCAGAGGCAGGAGGATTGCTGTGATGTGAGTTGGAGGCTGAGCTCAGGGCCAGCCTGAACTACAAAGTGAGACCCTGTCTCAAAAAAAAAAAAAAGTTAGGGGTCAGACTGGGCTTTCTGGTTTCCTGATGCACTGTCTAATCCTAACCTTTGTTTTGTAACTGCTGCCCTATGGATAAAGCTGTTGGCAGGAAGGAATGCTCCTTTCTGAGGAGCCAGGCAGTTAGACAGAGGTATTTTTCTGAAAGCTGGATCATTCCTCAAGGGCATAGAGTTTGTGAGTCACTGTTAATATCTGTAAGCCGTTTCAAATATTATTGTTGCTCTATTAGAAAATTATTAACTGTTTTAAGAATCAAGCTACATACTTGAAAATGAAATTATACCAAGAGCAAAATGTATCCATTCAGCAGAAATCTTTCCTGGTTACATTCAGTGAGCAGTCGTTTTAGGAGCTGAAAGGGCACCTACCTTTGGGGACTGTGTTGCTTTTACTATCAGGTCCAGTGATGACAGAATGGCACTCATTATGCCTGCAGCTTTTCTACTCCATACCTGATGTGTGGTGATGGGCTTCCATGCTGTGTTGTAGATCTGCAAATGCCTTACTGAGGCAAGAAAAACAGGCTTCTGATGGCTAGTGTCCAAATAAAGAGCCAAACAAGCACTGTCTCTGGGCTGGGGATTTAGCTCAGTGGTTCCAGTGCCTGCCCTGGAAGTGCAAGGGCCCGGGTTCGATCCCTGGTAACCACATACAACAGTGCCAGGTGATGAGACTCATGCCCATCAGCAATCAGTACCACATACCACAGCGCTGAGTGTGGTGGCTCACGCCTGTAATCCCAGCTCTTGGGAGGCAGAGGCAGGAGGATTGGATTGAGTTCCAGGCTCGCATGGGTTACATAGTGAGCTCAGGACGAGCATGAACTACAAAGTGAAACCCTGTCTCAAAACAACAACAACCACAAAAGACAAGCACTGCGTAAATCTTACTTCACCCATCCTGTTTACCTGCTATAAAAAGAGGAGGGTATCAATCATTTTTGCCTCAAATACCAAGATGTATTTGCATAAGCAAAAGAAATACTCTGAGGGAGACTGTATGCTACTGGGCTTTATGTTTATGCATATACATTATGGTGTTGGTGCATTCATTTATACATGTGTTAATGCTTTTATAGAGAACATGTCTAACCTCACTGTACTCCAACCACAGGACTTTGCTGTCTGTGTACTACTTTGCATTGCTGTGTACGACTGTACTATTGTACAGTACTGTACAGTACTGTACTATTGTCTGTGTACTACTTTTCCTGGCCTTTTCTAAAGGGCAACCTGCTGCCATATATCTGTGATTCTCAGGAACCTTTTTCTTTACTCTTCCTGTTAGCTGTGTCTGATTTTCATCTTTTCCGAGTCAAAGAACTCACAAAACCAGTGATATCCTAAGGATGTTCTGGAAGCCTCCTTATCAGTACTGCTGCCCATGATAACCCTAGTCAGAGAACTGTTTCAGAACAGAGCCTGTTAAAAACTTTGTTATAGATTTCATGTTTAGATTCTTTGTTTCAACTGTTCACATGTACTTTTATTACTTGAAAAAATATAATTTTTTTTGGCATGGGGGATTGAACTCATGTCCTTATGCTCCAAGGTAGGCACAGTACCACTTAAGCTATATCCTCAGCCTAAACAGAATCTTTAAGGCTATTTGTCTCTTCCAGAATATTAAAATCTACAGACTGTCTTCAGAGAATGTACCATTTGACTTATAGATATGTAGGAATTAACATTCTTTTTTTTTTTTTTTAGGTTTTTTTTGAGACAGGGTCTTGCTTTTGTGGTTCAGGCTGGCCCCGAGCTCAGCCTCAAACTCACATCACAATCCTCCTGCCTCTGCCTCCCGATAGCTGGGATTACAGGCGTGAGCCACCACGCCCGGCACTGTGGTATGTGGTACTGGTTGCTGCTGGGTTGAGTCTCCACACCCAGTATTGTTATGTGGTTACCGGGGAATCGAACCCGGGCCCTTGCGCTTGCAAGACAGGCGCTGGAACCACTGAGCTAACTCCCCGGCCCCCCATTCTTTTTTTTTTGAGACAGGTCTCGCTTTGTAGTTCAGGCTGGCCCTGAGCTCAGCCTCAGATTCACATCACAGCAATCCTCCTGCCTCTGTCTCCCTCCTGAGTGCTGGGATGACAGGTGTGAGCCACCACACCTGGCACTATGGTATGTGGTTGCTGCTGGCGTGAGTGTCCACGCCAAGTATGGTATGTGGTTACCGGGGATCTAACCAGGACCTTGCGCTTGCAAGACAGGTGCCGGAAACACTGAGCTAAATCCCTGGCCCCAGGAATTAACATTCTTATGTTTTGATGTCTTAGAAGATGAAAAAATAGAAGAAAAGAATGAGAGAAGACAAAAACTTGTGAGAAAAAAACAAGAAGCACAGAATGAAAAGGTAAAGCATAATTGCTTATACTAGACAGACATTTGTCTAATGACACATTAAGTTAAAGATACACATTTGTGTATACAGTATATATTTTATATATGCTGTGTGTGGACATCGGAGAGAAAGAGATGGAGGAAGCAGGATCTCACAATGTAGTTAGGCTGTTTTTGAACTTACTGTGTAGCCTCGAACACAATTGATAGACTAATTGATTCTCCTGCCTCAACTTCCTGAGTGCTGGGATTACCTCGTGTGCCACCAGGTCCCATGCTGTAATGTCATTTGATAGTTTTTTTTTTGTGTGTGTGTGTGTGTGTGTGTGATAGAAATTAAATCCCTACATATGTGGATATTTCCTTTAGTTCTGTGAAATTTTGTTATTTCTTGAATATTTTCTTTATCTCTTTGGTTGTTTTGTTTTGTTTATTGAGACCAGGTCTTGCTGTGTAATTCAGAGTGGCCTTGAACTCCTGGTGATCCTCCTGCTTCAGTCTCCTAAATGCTGGGATTATAGGGATGCACCCCCACAGTTGGCTTATCTTTTTCTTTCTGAACCCTCTTTAGGTGAATTTGAGATTGAACCCCTGATTGTTTTCTCTGCTTGTCTATTGTCCGTTTCATTGGTTCTGGGAATTTTAGTTATTAAAATGGTAATTTCAGCTATTAAAATGGTAATTTCTAAGATTTACTTTCTGATTTCCCCCTTTTTTTAAATGACATTCTGCTATAGACAGCTAAGTTAGATAGAAATGAATAAGGTAGAGGGACTGGGCTCTCAGGAAGTCAACACAAAAATAGACATCAGAATTGTAACTGGAGGTACATCTGAAGAAGGCCACACCTCAAGATAAAGATACAATGGGAAGGCCTACATTCTTCCCTAAAGGATAAATAGTAACTTGAAATTATACCCTAATTAGCTAAACTTGTTCCAGTAAATTCTGATAGGCATCAGATGCTGAGGTGGGTAATCAGAACACCCAGGTCCATTCTGACCCCCAAATGTCCTTGATCTTTCCATGTACCTTTGCTGCATGATTTGCTGCTAAGCAGCTGTCCTTGTCATCCGACAGGTCACTGTATGCGGTGTTGTTCATACATTGCTGCATAGTCAGTCACCCTTGGTGGACAGCCTCGATGGCATCCCCATTTGGAACTCCTCCTGGAATTCCAGGTGCTGGTCTCTCCTTATTTCCAGGGAACTCTCCTAACTTCTTCCTTTGGGTTGTTGTCCTGTCTTTTCCTGCGGAGGTGCCTGTGCAGGGCAGCAGCTTGGCCCCCACTCTGCTCTTCTCCTCTGTAAGCACTTCCACTGTAGCTTCTCACCCGTCGTATCAGTTACCTGTCCTCCACTGTCTTCACAGATAGTGGTTTGGGGTTTTGATACTGCTTCGTTTCACCAGTGGTGGAATGTACCCGTCTGTTTCTTCTTCTTGTAGTTGTATGGGTCTGGTTGCTATTAGAAGGAAGCAGTCATAGTGTCACTTTGTCATCTTTAAACCAGGAGTCTACAGTTTCTTTTGTTTTTTTTTTTCTTTTGTTTTGTTTTTGAGATGGGTTCTTGTTGTGTTGCCCAGGCTACTCTGGCTCCAGTTGTCTGGCTGGCTCCAGTTGTCTCAATTGGAAAAGTACATTCTGTTTTCCCGCAGTTGGGTTACAGTGACTACTCTTCTAGATGAGTTCTTGGTCTGTGGGACCTGACAGCACAAGAGGGCATCATGCCTACAACAAACTGCTCAGATTTTTAGGAGCCATGGATTACATTGTGTGTATTTTTATATTGCTAGCTTCTAGCTAAATTTTTGCTGCACTGAAAACAGAATTAAAGAATGTATAGAGTGGGCCAGGCGATTTGGCTCAGTGGTTCCTTGAAGACTCACGCCCAGCAGCAATTAGTACCACATAGCACAGTGCCGGGCGTGGTGGCTCACGCTTGTAATCCCAGCACTCGGGAAGCAGAGGCGGGAGGATTGCTGTGATGTGAGTTGGAGGCTGAGCTCAGGGCCAGCCTGAATTACAAAGAGAGACCCTATCTTAAAAAAAAGAGAGAGAATATACAGAGTAAGCATGGCGGTACACACCTGTCACCCCAGCACTTTGGAGGGTGAGACAAGAGGACTGCAGTGAGTTCAGCCTGCAATGTATAGTGAGATGTTGTTAGAAAAACAAAACAAAACACCCCACCCAGCCCCAAATAAACAAAACACAGGCATACTGCTATTTAAGCATAGTATAGGACTTTTGTTTTTATTTTATGGAACATTTATTTATATTTACAGTTATGAGAAAAATTTTTTTTTTTTTTTAGTTTTTTGAAATAGGGTTTGGCATTGAAGTTCAGGCTCGTCTTGAACTCAGCCTCAAACTCAGCAATCCTCCTGAGTTCTGGGATTCCAGGTCTGAGCCACCATGCTCAGCATTGTGGTCTGTGGTACTGACTGCTGATAGGCCCGAGTCACCATGCTGGGCATTTTTGTATGTGGTTACTGGGCATCGAACCTAGGACCTTGTGCTTGCAAAGCAGGCATTGGAACCACTGCGTTAAATCCTTGGTCTGAGAATTTTTTTTAAAGTAACGCAAAAGTGAGGGATGCTGCTTTATTGTCTAAAGTGAGTTAGTGTGAAAATTTCTTAACATGGTTCTCACAACTTATAGACAACATGAATTTTAAAAGAACATTAAATATATACTGATATTATAGTAATATGTACGTTGTTTTCTTGAACAGGCCAGCAGATACAGAGAGAACATTCTAAACCCTCGCCAGGAAATAAAGTTGAAAATACTAGAAGAGCGCTTTTATCGAATGACAGGTGAAACTTGGAAGTTAACCAGTGGTCACAAACTCGGGGTTAGAAAATATTCTATTATATTTTGAATCTTGCTATTACTTATGTTTCCTTTCATTGATTTTTTTTTAAGTTGAAAAAGAGTTTAACAGTACAGTATGACTTTTAAAATTCTTTAATGGTTACATATTAATTTTTATTCAGCATACTTATCAAGTAGTTAAGTAGTTTTCGGTGCCTGAAGAGTGTATCTCTTAGAAAAGTTCTTTCAAAAGGCATTCTTCAAGAAAACTATGAAGAAATCACTTTTAAGGAAACTGAGCTTCCCTCAATTTAGACCTCTGGGATATTAAGCTCACATTATATATGTTATGTTTGGCTGTTTTTAAAGTCAAATAGCCTTTGATTATATTTTCCTTCTGACACTGAGGACAAACTTTGTCATTAGCTAAAATAAGTTTATAATTTTAAGTTTTCTTAGAAAAAAGGATATTCACAGATTTTAAATTGGTGACAGTTTATGTGTAAGACTCATTTCTGTTCCAAAGATATTTTTGGTTTTTTGATGATTAGCTGTTTGTTTATACGGTATATTTTACTGTCTTGTAAAGAAAATGATCCAATAAAGATAAACAAGGTTAGTATAGTAAGCCATAGGTAATAAAGTTAATGTGAAAAATGGACAACAGAAAGTACAACTGTTCTATGTAGTGAGTGAACTCAACTTACACTGTTGAGTTTGCCTTCTGTCTGATGCTGTGGCTGGTAGACATTGGTAGGTTAATGTTTGTTTGTTTGTTTGTTTGTTTTGAGACAGGGCTCCCTTTGTTGTTTAGGCAAGTCCTACCTCCTGGGCTTAAGTGGTCTTCCCCTGTCAGCAGGGACGACAGGCGCGCACCACCATGCTGGCTGGCAGTGTTGATTTTAGCCTTGTGAATCAGTCATTCTATCTCTTGCTTATAGGCTGTCTTCATGGTATTGCTGGTACATAATTTTACCTGATATAGTGGAGACAACAGAAGCCAAGGACAAGGTCTTGTTAGTAAATTTATGGCTCTTAGGACTATCAGAGAACATGAGAATTGGAGCTGAAGCATGGTGTTAGAGAATCGGCTCTAGCAGTGTTGTTTGCATGGAGGCAGTCTGGACTGGGCTTTGCAAGATAATTTTTTAGCATTAAAATTTTGATTCCCAATCTTGAAGGTCTTTCCACCAAATTTTCTTAGGATAAAGAAAGAAGGATTAACTCTGCCTCATTGGTAAACATTTTAGTCTAATAAAGTGAACTTTTTCTCTTAGAAAAGTTACTAGGGAGTTATTAAACTAGTATATGTTTGAGAATTTGGCATTATTTTGCTAAGGGGAAAATTTTGGTAGATAATATTAAGAGTAATTTTACCAGGATGTGGTGGCACATACCTGTAATCCCAGGACACCGGAGGCTAAGGCAAGAGGTTGTGAATTTCAGGCAAGTATGGACTGTATAGTGAGACACTGTCTCAAAAACACAAAATAAACCCCCCCCCCAAGAGAAAGTACTCTTTGTACTTTCTGGGAAAAAAATACTTCATCTTATAGTATGAATAGTTAGGTGGAAAATAGAAGTTTAAATATGAAAACTAGACTATGCTTATATATAACCAGATACAAGACCACATTCAGCTGTGGAAATTTTCATGGTCACATATAAAGAGTGTGTTGTACATGTATACTATTTTCACAACTTTTCAAAACGTACTCCCTAGTGTTGTCCTGCATCCTTCAGTATCAGGCTTTCTTCTTCCTCCAGTACTGCTGAGAAGCTTAGGGCTAATCAGAGATAGAAAGGGCCCAGCCAACTCTTCTCTGTCAGAGGAGACTCCAGAACTGGGTAAGCTTACAATGGTTTCTGCAAGATATTAAGCCTTATATAAAAGTCGAAGGAGAGAATGCTTTAATTCTGGGGGTCTAATAATAACTTACAATTTTTTTATGAAAATGTTATAGTAAAATACATAACCATCATGTATATAATAAAGTTGATGGAAAAATATTTCGTTATTTTTGACCAGGGTGATGAAGATTCGGTGCTTGAAATTGTGGGCCAGACCTCTTTGGAAAAATCAAACAGAGAAGCTGCTGATAGAGGAAACTTACCTAATCCTTTAACTAAAGTTCCACCACCTGCTGAGCAGCCCCTGCTGAAAGAGGTTGTGGACGCCAGTGGTCTACATCGTGGCCATATGGTTCTCTGGAGAAAGTGATCTTTGCTCTGAATCCTTTGTCTTTTTTAACATGAATATTAAGGTTCCAAACCAAACTTAGAAGAAAACTATAAGCCAAACTATCATAGCTTTAAAGAATAGATGTTTTTGAGGAAGTAATTTGTTTTTTAAATTGATTTTGTTGGTATATTTTATACATACATTATGATCATATTCAATATTGAGAATTTGTACCTGTATATGATACATCTCGATTCTTATTTTTTTCCATTCCTCTGCGCTCCCTATAATCCCCCACCTGCTATATACATAAGCTTTGTTTCCTTTTCTCTTTTTAATCATCAAGTTTTTTCTTTCCCTTTTTTACTTTATCCTGCCCACCTTTTCCCTTTCCCTTTAGCACATTTTCTTCCTATTTCACATTAACTATCATACATTTTGGCATTCATTTACACCTTCAGTTTTTCATACTAGAGAAAAGATACAGTATTTATACATCTGTTTCCTATTTATTTTACTTATGAGTATATCTTGAAGGTAATTTGATTATGTGGAAACGAAAAATACAATGTTTACTATGAAAAATATCTTCACTGGAAGTTTTAAGATATGATGCCACATTTTGTGAATAGCTAATACTTGCTGCAGGTTGAGTATTCCTTTTATGCAGTATTTTGAAATAATTTTGTATATGGGACATAGTTTTTGTACATAAGACAAGACTTTTCCACCTGTGGCATCAAGTTGGCGTTCAAAAAATTTCAGATTTTGGAGTCTTTCATTGCAGATTAGAAGTGCTTAACCTCTTTTAAGTAGTAATTTTCCTCACTGGCCCTTTGAAGGGATAGGTTTGATTCTTTCTCTTATCTGTTACTTATGTTTTTTCAAATCTTTACTCTTCTGGCTGATTCTGTTTTGAAGCTAAAAATGGTTAAAATAAAACTGTTTTTATTACTACAGCTTAAAAGCTGTAGGAGGTTCTGAATGTTTCTAGTACAATGCTTCCCAGTCTGAGATTTCTTAGTCCCAAAGTAGAGCTTGAAGGGAGGTATCAGGCAACTGAATTATTATGGTCAGTTTAAAAGGATATAATGAACTATATGGACTTAATTAAAAATTTGCACTTTTGGGCCAGGGAGTTAGCTCAGTGGTTCCAGCGCCTGTCTTGCAAGTGCAAGGACCTGGGTTCGATCCCGGTAACCACATACCGTACTGAGCGTGGAGACTCACCCCAGCAGCAACCAGTACCACATACCACAGTGCCAGGCGTGGTGTCTCATGCCTGTCACCTCAGCACTCGGGAGGCAGAGTTAGGAGGATTGCTGTGATGTGAGTTTGAGGCTGAGCTCAGGGCCAGCCTGAACCACAAAGCGAGGCCCTGTCTCAAAAAAACCTAAAAAAAAAAAAAAAAAATTTGCACTGTTTTGGACACAGGGTCTTGCTTTGTTGTTCGGGCTGGCCTAGGATGCACTATGTAGTGCAGGCTGGCCTTCAACGAAGAGCAGTCCTCCTGCCTCAGCCAAAAGTGTGAGCCACCACACCTGGAAAAAACTTGAATTTCTTTGTTTTTTATTAATAACCCTCTGGTTGGCAGCTACTGTATGTTCTTGATACCAGGGGAAAACAAATCGATTATTTTGTAAATGAAAGTAGTATTCATTAGACAGAATGGTATATTAAAAAATAGGAAAGGGTCCCTGGAAATAAAGCTACTAGTAACATTAAAAAATTAATTTTATGAGAGGAAATGGCCTCAACATTTAATTTCTTAATAAATTAATAGAAACAGAAAAACCTGAGTAAATGACACACTGTCAATTTTGTCACTGTGAAATGATTTTTAAAGGCTTCTTGAACATATTTATATTCCTTTCACCAATACTTACATTTCTTTAGGTTCCTGACTTACCTGAAGAACCATCTGAAACTGAAGAAGTAAGCTTCTTTATTTTTTACAAATTATATTTTCCATTTTGTCTAACATCAAGCAAATATATCTTACCCACACTTGAGTTTGGAGAGAAAAGATAGTGTGTTCGTGTGACTCCGTGGCAGTGAAGTCTTGTTCTGCACATAGCATCATTTCAGATGCCCCACTGAGTCCTGTTTAGGACACTGTCTGTTGGCTTTGTTGTCCGTTAGAGCTAATTTACTGCTTGAGGCAGAGAGGCAGCACACAGGCATTTCTAGAACTTTAGGTCAGCAGCGACCCACTCGTTACACAATCAAAACAGGCCGATGCTTGAATCACAACTCTCACTTTAGAGATGAAGACTACAGCTGTGTTTTCAGAATGATCTGCCATTGTGGGGGTGGAATGGGACTCACCCCCTCCTGCGTTGAGCTGTCTCCTCCTAGCTCCTTTGGTGTCATGGGTACTGCCTTCCTGGCCAGGGCTGGCTTAGTTAGACTCTTGTCAGACAGGGAAACACACATCTTGACATTGGGTAAGTATGCTCAGGAGAACTGTTGTAGTTTTCCATTTCTTGAAGGTCAGCAACTATTATTACTGCACTTCTTGGAAAACATTTTTATGCAACCTTGAAAGCAAGTGGGAGGGTCTCATTTTTGCCAACACATTTTAACTTCAAGTTAGTACTTTGGCTAGCTGAGAAAATCTGAAAGTCATCCAGAGGTAGGGACAATGAAGTGAGCTATACAGATCCTGAACCCCAGTAGAACAAAAATTTTTGTTTTTTAAACTTCAAATCTCCTGTTATCCATGACAGGTGCACACCTTAACTGTGTTGTCCCATTTCCCATGAATACCCTGTATCCATAGCAGCTGTTTTATGGCATGAGTTATCATAGCTTTGGTTTTCCAGGAAACAGTTATTAAATTTACCTTGGCTTTGAAGCATGTAACACTTTCCCCAGAAAACAGCAGTGTATCACCGAAGGTACAAAGATTACAAATATCAGGCTGTCAGGGAACCTTCGAAACTGTACTTTTTGCTCATTATGCATAGAACAGTGATTTTCTTCAGATTTTTGGGCTTGTGAGCCTTAAAAAGCTAAGAAATACTGGAATATTCTGAGTTTAGGAGACTTATCATTGGGCAAGCCATTTTCTTTTTCTTTTCTTTTTTAGTTTTTCTGAGAGCTAAATTCTTACAAATCTCTGTGAACTTTTATAATTACAGATGCTTCCCAGTAGTAATTAATGATATAGAGAATGGTGAATTGAATTTTTGGTTTGGATTAGAATTATGATCTGAACACTTTTATTCCTCAGATAGTTACTGTTGCTCTGAGATGTCCAAATGGAAGAATCATGAGAAGAAGGTTTTTCAAGTCTTGTAGTTCACAGGTGAGTTTCGTTGTTTTTCCAGTAAGACTGAACCAAAGCCTTTTGTCTGTAGCTACGCTCACAGCCCTTTTAATATAATTATTATTATTAAAATTTTGAAACATGATCTCATTAAGCCACCCTGGCTGGGCTCAAACTTACAGTTCTCTTGCTTTCATTTCTCAGACTATCGGATCACAGATGTGTGATAAAAAAGGACATTTGTGGGACTATGGTTTGGATAAATAGGTGTGACCTTTGCCTTCAATATGCTAAGTTCTTCACTTTGGTATAATTTCTTTTTTATTTTTCTCTTCAGTATTAGAAGTTGAACATAAGATCTTGCCAATTCTGGGAAAGTGCTCCATCACTGACCTAGATCCCAGACCTATTTTGTTTTGAAACAAAGCCTCACTAAATTGACCTGAATTTGGGATCCTCCTTGCTCCAGAGTAGTTGGGTTTAAATCCTACCCATCTTTTTACACACACAAACACACACACACACACACACACACACAGACACAGAGTCATTGAAATGTACAGTGAATGTTTGCATTTT
>PVIR01034312.1:0-17260 GCA_004026965.1 Petromus typicus
TGGACACAGCTGCTCTGCCTCTGCAGATAGCTGCCCTCCTGTCCTTCCTGGGGAGAGGACTAGCGAGCATCCAACATCATTTAGTCAACAGCCCCTCAAACTTGATTACAGACTTGACTGTCAGCAAAAGGCCAGTTCCAATTAAGTTAGCAGCCTGGCAGTGCTGAAATGCCAGGGAACCTCCCAAGAACAGGGGTAAATTAAACTGAGCGGTGAACACCTTTCTTTTGGCCTCAAGGCCAGCTTGAAACTCTTGTGCAATCCCTATTTGCTAAAGAAGGCAAACACAAAAATGACAACCCTGTTATCTCACGGGCTGACTGTGAAGAGCGTGCTGAGGCTTCGTCCTGCACAAGGCCTACCCTCCTCACCATCTACCGCCACTGGTGATCTCACATCTCAGACTCTGAATGTGGCTTAATTGTGTTTTGTTTGGCTGTCTGAAGACATTCTGCTAAAGAGCTATTTTGCTGGGCGGCAAGCGGAGGACGCTTATTCTCTGGAGGGCCGGTGTTTTGGAAGATTGTCTTTTATCAGGGCAGCTGCATTAACTATGTACGATTAGATCAGTGCACTATTTGTTCATTTATCTGCCCCTAATTGAGCAGCGGCAGCCAGGGGACCATGTCCAGGGCCTTTGCGTTTCTGCCTTTTCCACTATGGTTCTACAGCCTCCCACGTAGAGATGACGGGGCTGGAGGAGCTGGGACGCCCTGAGACTTACTCTCCAAAAACTTGCCATGGCAGACCTGTCACCATGCCAGCCATGCCAGCCCAGCCGTCACCATGCTGCCTGAGCACCATTCATTCCCTTCACTGTCCTTGGGGTAGATGAGGGTGCCTAGGACACAGTCCGTGTCTCCAGAGTCGCGGCCACGCTATGGATCTGGGCTTGTGGTCCTACAATCAAGCCAGGATGGAGCTCTGAGGCCAGTGCTGCAACTTCCCCTACTCCAGGGAGGACAGAGTCCATGTGGAGTGCCCTGGCGGGGTCTCAGCAGCATGAGGTGCAGATGGCCCACAGCCCCCCTGACAGGACAGCCACAGGTCATGCTCGCCAGCTGTGCCCTGGGCTGGCCCTGGATCCCTCTGGTGTGTGTCTGCCCCACGGATGAAGCAAGTGGTCCCTGTGATGGTTTGGATAGTGTCCCCAAGGCCATGCGTGCAGACTCAGTCCCCAGCCCAGCTCATTTTAGAGAGGGTAGTGGAGGACGAGAGGTCCCTAAGAACAGCCAGTCACTTCCCTGAAGGACTATGAGGGCTCTGATCTCTCCTTTCCGCCTCTGCACATGGGTGGCTGGGAGACACCAACTCCTCTGCCCTGTCCCCACCAAGATGCTCTGCATTGCCGCAGCCATAGCAGCAGGCAGCTATGAGTCCAAATGAACCTGTCCTACTCCATGTCGGCTCTCGAGTACCTTGGCAGAGTGACAGGACCCTGACTGCACCCAGAGCAAATAGAGACCAGGTCACCCTCGTAGCGGTGGAGTTGGGGCTGGGCGTACGCAAATGGTCAGACTCAGCTCCTTGTGCCAAACTGGAGGAGCAAGCAGGTCACACCCTCTCGGAAATGAGGTTCCCTGGTCAAGGAAGGGGTGGTAGGTGCCATGATGGACTCTTAGGAAACTCAGCTACTTCCCATGAGGGGCACAGGGAGCCTCCCCCTGTCAGGGGGGTCAGAGAGCCCATGGGGATGGGAGAGGAGGGGAGAGGATGCAGGACCAGAGCCACTGGGTAGCATGTGACCAAATGGACCTGGGACCCTCCCCATGGCTTGAAGGTGAGCAAGGAGACTGAGAGGAGGGGGCAGTGCCAGGGAAGCTGGCATTGATGGCCTCACTGAGTGCGGATGATAGTGAGTGACGAAGGTGAAGGGCTGGAGTCCCTGGCACTGGAATTGTTGACAGCGGGGGTGTCTCTGGGTACCCTGGCTGCCAAGAGCAGGCCACTGCTGTCCCGGGAAGGGAGAGTGAAAGTCGGTGCCATCTTCCATCCCTCCACTCTCCCCACTACATAAGTTACCTGTCCCCAGCCACTCTGGAGCTTCTCTGGCTCAGGGGCTGGCCCAGTGCTGACCAGAGGAGCTCCCAGGGTAGGTCAGCTGCACAGACGCCAGGAATCATGGGAGCAGCTTCCTGCCCTATGTCCTGGTTGAGCTGCTCACCCTCCCTCCTCCAGTGAGGTAGTTCATTAAGTCCAGGGAAAGAGCTGGGGCAGGAGATGTTCCCAGGTTCTTGGTAGTCACATGGGGACCCAACAAGAGCACCCAGAACCTTCCTATGGTTTAGGCAGGAGTCGCCTGTGCCGCACCACTGACAGGACAGTCACAGGCTGCATAGGGCACTGGAGGCAGAGCCAGTCAGGCCCACCGGGATGGGTGGGAACAGGGCAGGGACAGTCCATAGCTGCACAGCTGGCAAGGGCAGTTTCTGACACTGAGGTCCCACCAATCTCCCTGGTCCTGCTTGATCTCTGGGACAAGGAACTGCCTGCTTCTTAACTGCCTGTCTTCTGTGGGAGAAAGCCTGGGACCAGGGGGTCTTGTGCCGGATTCTGGCCCTGCACAGACAGCAGTGTGACCCTGAGTCAGGCTGTGGCCTCTAGGAGCCTCAGGGTCCCTTGCCTCAAAGATGGGGGCTGCACCACCCTTCCTGGGCTACATAGGAGTACAGGGTCTGGGTGTCCTGAATTCTCTCTGGGCCCAGCCTTTTCTGGGCCACTCTGGACCAGAATTCCATTTAAATTACACACGGCCACACAGTACTGATTAATAATTCACAGAACTGTGTGGCAGGAGTGCGTGACAATGTGACAGGGAAAGTCACTCTAGGGACACTCCCTGGAGTGTGTCCTCCTGTGCACTCTGACCCCTCCTGAGGGAGCCATCAGTCTTCAGGAGGTTCCCAGTGGGCCATGCTGGTGCTGGGGTCTGAGTGGGCCCTACCCCCGCTCCAGCCCCAGTCAGGCTGCCTCTTTTGACCTGATTTATCGATTGGGTTTCTGTGTATGATTTTGTTCTGCAAAAGGCTTTGATATTTAAGAACTTGTTTCACCACCTTTGCTTTCATCTTAACACCATTCTGTAGCATGCGCGTGCACACACACACATACACACACGTGTGTGTGTGTACATGCACACATAGTTGTGAGCAAAACGTGAGAAGGGGTGTGAAAGGCAGGCTTAGGAGAACCCAGAAAAGACTCATCCTCCCATTACCACATGCCACCCACAAGCCAGGCTCTGGGCTAGGCAGTTGCCCCTGTTCCAAGGGGTCTGACCACATGGCCCAGGATGAACACAATCCCACCAAAGTGCTCTGGGGTCTGCTCATGGTTCCCAGCACAGGGCTCAGAGCTGATGGGGGTCCAGGATCATGCACCTGTCACCCCAGCCCATAAAGGCCCTGTGTACAGGCCATGGGCCCCCAAGGGGGTTACGTGGGGGATGATGTTGACAAGGGGCAGATGGCTCCTCGGGGATGATCTTCATTCAAAGGAGCAAACCCCCAAACCACCCTGTTATCCCAGAAGCCAGGCATGTGGAGCTCTGTAAAGACCTCAGGTAAGTGGCCTGGGCGATGTGTGTGTGGGGGGGTGGATACAACCACTCGTATATGTAAACAATCAGTGACAGGTGAATGAGTGGATAAACGGCACCAGGGTGGTGAGTGGACAGATAGATGAATGAATGAGGGTGTATATGTACATGTATATGTACCTGCAGGTGGAAATATGGATGCATGAGCAGGTGTATAAACCCAGGTGACAATAAATGGTTCACTGAATACACAGAGCAAGGCTCATGATGGGTGGTGGTGGTGATGAATGGATAGTTGGATGGATGGAGGGATAGAAGGGTGGTTGGTTGGTTGAATGGACAGACAGATGATAAATAGATGGGTGCACAGGGAGGGAGGAAGGAAGGCATGGATAGATGGATGATACATGGACAGAGGACAACAGGATCTGTCATCAGAATAGTAAACTGCTCTGTGGCTTTGTATCTAACTGAGAGAGCGATGCCCAGTGCTGTCAGCTGGGGCTCTGCCAGGTGCAGGTCGCCTCCAGATCCTCAGGGACAGCACAGGCCGCAAACCCGCCAGGCAGCCTTAGGAGGCCGGAACAGTCTGCACCGCCACGAACTCCCTCGGCAGATATCACTGCTGAAGTGTGTGTGGAGGGGACATAATTTCCACTTGGCTGGTTTTAAAAGCAGTAATTAAATGGTTTTGCAGTCAGTTTTAAAAACAAGCTCTTTAAGTTATGAGTATAAAGCATGTCTCTGTAATGGCCGAGTTGTTCCGTTTTGTGATTTCCAGTGTAATAGATTTTATAATTAGGAAGCAAGCATCCGTCCAGAGCTAAGGCCACCTTGTGGAGCTCAGCTCTTGACCTGGTATAACCCAGCCAATCCCAGGGTTCATAGGACCTGATCCGGGTGTGTTACTGAGAGTGAAGTCTGACGAGGACAGGGAAAAGCTAGGGCCTGGGTTGTGTGTGTGCACACATGAGCGAAGGGCACTGCTCCCACCATGGCCTGGAAGCAGAGGTCCAGGAAGCCCCCAAATAAAGCTGCTCCTTACCTCGGTCCCTGCATCTGGGTGTGGGACAACTGCTGGGACTTTGGCTCTGGTGCCTTGGGCCTGCTCCCAGGGGAAAGAGTGCAGCAGAAGTAGCCAGGACCACCAGCAACACAAGACACCCAGTTAAATTTGAATTTGCCATAAATGGATACATTTGTACTATAAATATGTCCCAGTATCACATAATTTTAGCCAAAGTATGCAATGTTTACAATATAATAAAAATAATTCACTGCTTATATGAAATTCAAATTTAACTGCACTCTTTAAAAAACATTTTTTGTTGAGATATTTGGCAACCTTATAAGGACTCACGGCTGTGACATGACTCTGGGCCAGCAGTGACAGGCACCATGACTCAGACAGCAAGTCCATGGGAATAGAGGGCCCAGCCCGTGCCCGTGAGAGCTCCGTGCACACAGCAGCACAAAGTGAAGGGTGGATCAGGGCAGCAGTTCGGGAAGGCAGTCTTCGGTGGGGGAAAGCAGGCATGGCACAAGGGCACCGACACTGCAGGAACAGCTGTGCCACTGTCCCTCAGACTCGCCAAGTGTAGCAAGGGGCTGCTTCCCGGGTCAGGAATCACTGGGCAGAGGCCCATCTGGCTCGGAGGAGCCCTGGGCTCGAGCCTTAGGAGATGTCCTGTCGCGTAGGCCGAGGCAGCCTGGTGAGCAGTTCCAGCCCCATGTGTCCACAGCTAAGAGTCCCTGGCAGTGTGCAACCCACCCAGTGGCAGGTGGAGGCCCTGTCTTGAGGCGTATGCTTCAGATGGATGGAGGAATGTGCCATTTGTCACTACAGTGTCCTCTGAAGTCAGACCTGGCATTTGAGGGGCCATGAGATTGACAGCCATGGGAGGGCTCTGGGCCAGGCCTCACCCATGCCCTTGGCCTCATCCTGATGCCTGTGGCTGGGGTGAGCTGGAGTGCAGGGTCTACAGCAGTGCCAGGCTGGTGTGGAGTTGGGGGTAAATGGGTGGATGCTAGATGGGTAGAAGGGTGATGGATGGACAGATGGGTGGATGGACAGATGGATGGGTGGATGGGCAGGAACAGGTGGATGATGGATAGGTAGATGGGGAATGGATGGATGGATGGGTGGGTGGACGAGTGAGTAGGTAGATGGATGGGTGGATAAATGGTAGATAGACAGATTGATTCCAAGTTTCACAGGGTCAGGCCCTGAGCTGACTGGCCAGGGCTTCACATCTACCCTGAGTAATATTTTACATTGAAAATAACGAAGGGGAGTAGAATTGGAGTTACCCAGCTGCTCAGACTTGGAAAGCCTCCCACAGGCAGCATCTTCGGGGGCCAGACTCTAGAGTGGTTTGCTCTGGGGTCTGCAGTGCCCTCTGCAAGATGACCTTAGCATTACCCTCACACAGCGAGCAGTGTGTCCTCTTGGCTGGACAGGCCCCTTTGATCCTTGGGCCAGGCTGCAGCCTCAGTGACAGCGGCTAAGCTTGTACTGCTGCACCTCACACTCTCTGCAGGGTCCTCGAGTGCCACAGCTTCCTGAATGTCAGGTCACTAGGGATGGGGCTGGCCACAGAGACATGCTGGGCCTTGCTGCCACCGACCCCCTCCTCCTGCTCTTTCTCACTGGCGGGCTCTGGGGCCCTGTGAGGGAGGTCTGTGCCACAGGACAGGGATGACAGGTGAGGGACCAGGAAGGCAGCACAGGCTGGACTCCAGGAGGCTTAGCTGGGACCATCGCCTGTGCCGGCCCTGTCTGCCACACCCTGCACAGTGGCACTGGGTACACTGGTGGCAGACACTTTTGGAAGCTGCTAAGGGCATGGCAGGGACCAGGCTAGGGTGGTAGAGAAGGAGGCAGCATGCTGTGCCTGCTGAGAGTACTCTCTGCCTTTTCCTTCCTCCTAGACCCGGTTCACCTTCTGCCACCCCCCCAAACCATCCTGGATTCTGTCTCATCTGCCTGGGAAAGTGTACTGACTCTGGCAAAACCCATAGCCCCAGCTGCCACCACCACTGAGTGGCTCCAAGCTCTGGCTGGAGCACACATAGCACCTGGCCTGTGCCCCACAGCCCCTCCAAACCAGAACACACACGCCCCTCCCTGGGCCCCTTCTGCCCCACATCCCCAACATGGCAAGTAGAGGACACACCCTGACCTAACACCTATGCCAGCATGGGGCATGGGGTAATACCTCCTCCCATGTCACTTGTCCCCCAGATCCCAGGGACCAGGGGATGGGGAGGAGCAAACAGCACCCTAAGCCTGCAACCACCGGTCCTGCCTGCCTGCTGAACTCTGCCACAGGTGGGTCCGTGGCAGAGACTGCATGGTCACCCATGGATGTGGCCCCTTCATTGACGGGCAGTTTGTGAAATTTCACATTGTCTTTAATGTGTCATAAGGATTACTGATCTTGTCATTCTTCTAGCCTCTTATGATGCTTCCTGAACTGTTTTGGCCTGAGGCAACAGGGAAGAAACCCCACTCTCTTGGAAAGCAAGCAAAGTAGCATCCCCAGGTCCCAGGACCATCTCTGGAGGGACACTGATGGTTTGGGCAGGGGCAATGCCTGGCCCATGATGAACAAATGCTCACACAACATAGAGAGAAAAGTGAAAACTCTTAGGTGTTCGTGGTACAGCCACTTGGCGCTCTCGGGTGTGAGGGGTCGCTGGTTTTCCTTGGCCCACAGGGCACTGCGTCCAACCTGTGGGCTGGTCCAGGACTGCTGTCCACACTCAGCCCCCTTTGGCCAGCCAGGACTTGAACTTGGTATTCTGGCGCTGTGGCCCAAGTCCCTGGATTTCACTGGCTTCCAAGCTATTAGCTTCATCCACCACCCAACAGGCCCCTGTGGGTGCCATGCAAGGCGCTGAGGCCACAGCTTCTGTCTTCAGATGCGGGATTCCTTTGGATAGGACCACTGTGCATCTATGTAGGCCTTTGACTTCCATGGCTGCCAGAGATGTCCCTACTGCATGTCTGCTGCCTTATCTGATCCCCCGGTGTCCTGCAGACAGTGCCATCGTCTCTCTTGGAAATATGCAAGTGCAGGTTGGTGGCTGGAAGTCTTTATGAGCCCCTGTAACTCAGCGCCTGAGAGCCCAGTATCCCTCATCCATCCTGCTCATCCCGTTGTCTCTCCTTCCCCTTTCACCCTGCGATCACATACTCTTCTGCCCGCCCTGGTCCCAGGGCCTCCCACTCAGCAGCCCCTACATTCTTGGCTTACAGCCCTGTCACGAGGCTGATCTTCCTACCCCTGCTTCAGTTCCAATGCCTTTGAGAACCTGATGGAAGAAATTGGGGTGGAAGCACCCAGTACCCGACTTGGTGTGCACATTCGAGGCACTGAAGGACCCTGCCAGCCTAGCAGGAGCAGGGGTCTCTGCTTCACGCCAGCCAGCTCTGGGTATCAGCTTCTGTAGCAAACCCATCATTCCCACGAGCCACCCAGGGCATGGGCAGACCCAGAAGTAGATCGTCGGACCCTGATGGAAGGTTGTGTCCCTACCACGGAAACCACAGACCTGCATCCTTGTCTGTGGCTGGTGTCCTCATTTAATTGGTGACTCAGCCATGTTTGGGGGCTCTTCGAGGAGGGTGCTAGAGCGCAAGCTCACAGACTCCTGTTCTGACAGTTTCCCCTTCAACTGCAGCTAATTGCAGCTCCAGAACGCATCTGACACTGTGTAATTCTCAAGCTGGGTAGATTTCCACTGACATCTCTGGCACTGTGAACCTTGCTTTGCATGCCCTGCAGTCATTAGTGTGTCCTGAGGAGCTGGCCCGGAAGAGGCTGTTGCCGAGCTGATCAGCTGGCTCATGCAGAATGTGGCCTGAGGATGACTATGGTCCAGAGCTCTCCAGTGCTGCTGCTGAACAAGGGCCAGCGAGGTGCCAGGCTGCACCAGCCGACAGTAGACCCAGTGCAGGGCACAGAGCATTTGTAGGATGGTCAGACAGGCTGGGTCTCAGAGGCCTGGGGGTGAGGACGCTGAGCTGGATGCACAGGCAGGGCCACCCCCAGGGTGAACAGCAGGGCCCCAGCCCGTGGTGGCCACTTTGCCTCCCACAGCCTGGTCTGAGTCCCTGAGGCACAGAGAGCCTTGAACAGCCCCATCCACCCTCAGGGCCTCTGTTGCTCTGGCTGTGATCCATCCATTGTGGCTCCTTATGTGGTCATGAACACATGCAGGACATGGTCCCTGTCCTCCAGGAAGCTTGAAGTCCAGGGTTTGAGAGAGTTTTACAGACAGAGAAGGTCGGAGAGGGAAGAAGCCACAGAGGGGGCTATGTGGGAGAGGTGTCTACATGGGTAGGGAGAACCAGGAGTGTGGTTCACAAATTACCAAATTTAAGAGTCAGACATGGTGGTGATCCCAGTACTCAGGAGGCTGAGGCAGGAGGATCACCATGAGTTCAAGGTCAGCATGAAAGGTCTCAAAAACTCAAAACAAAAAAGCCAAATTCAGAGTGTAGGAGCCTCATCCACCCTGTTTATCTGGGAATGAAGCCAAGGGATCTCCAACTCTGTGCCCCTGGGGTGTGCTGGTGCCACCGTGGGCTGTGGCCACCAGCCATAGACACCACCCTCAGGGTCATCACTAGGAGTGTCACCACAAACTGAACCCTCCAAAGGAGCAGAACGGTGCTGACCCAAACAGCACGTGCAGAACAACCCAGAAATGCCTGGAACAGAGCCCCGTGTCCTAGGCAGGACCTGGCACCTCAGAAGCTGTGACAGCCAGCAGGAGCAAGACCTGCAGGCGTGGGAAACTCCACTCCCACCGGAGCCTGGGCTGGCGTAGAACAGACAGCACAGGCTGTTCCCACAGCTGAACAAACCCGTAGCCTCAGTGCCACTTAATAAATATTAAAAATCACAACCCACAGCCAAATGGGCTCGAGTTGACGCTCTCCACCTCCAGAAAAGCCCCAGTTCCTACCCTCCCACGGCCTCAAGGAGCAAACTGTCACTTAAAGCTGTGGCTTGTCACTGTCAGAGCCTCCACCCAAGACCCAGAAGCACAGTTAACAGTGAGGCATTTTATTATTCCAGAGAGTGGAGTCCCTCCCAGAGGCGGCTCAAGTCCCACAGGGGAACATACAGTGCGACTGCTCAGCTCTGTCTCCACCAGGACTGCCCTGACCATGATTCCACCACCAGTCACCAGCAGCTTCCCAGTGCCTTTGTGTCTTCCATGAGCCTACAGGGTGGGACCGAGAGGGGCCGGCAGTGGACGTGCATAAGAAGTCAAGGAAAGGGCCCCGGGTAACTTCTGCTTCTGCCAGTACAGTAACTGCATGACACGCAGGTCTTTCTCATAGGAAGGCCCAGGATGCACCATCCGCACTTGGCAGAATGCGTCAGAGTGCACCGTGGGCTGCCAACGAAGTGCAGTTCCTCGGCAGCCCATTCCAAAGCAGAAGCGGAAACGCAAAGAGGGCTGGTCGAGACTGCTGTCCCTCCCAGCCTGAGCGGTGGCGCCTGACGTCCATCCTCGCCTGACCGACAGAACCCTTGGTTCCAGCCGGACACACACAGGATGGAGACTGCACTTTTGCCTCCTCTGGAGCTCGGCATGACCACGCAGACAAGCCTGGCCAAACCATGTAAGGAGGGCTCTGGATGAAATGCCTGGGAGCCTCCTTACAGCAACAGCACACCTCTGTCACCAGAGTGGATGTGTAGACAGTGGCTGGGGCTGCTGCAGCAATCATGGGCCTCGTTGGAAATCACACAGGAAGAAGCTTAAAGGAGGAAACCACGTCCCCTCATGTCGACGGATCGACACCAGCCCTGCCCTGACCATCAGCAAGTCCCAAGGGTAGGTCACTGCAAGCACAAGAGGGGACACCCATTCTCTCTCTTTCCTCATCTCCTTCTGTCTCTTCTCTTCACCACACATGCCCCCCCCAGGCAGCTGTGCCTACCTACCAGGCACTGAAACTCCAAAACTGAGCCACAGTAACCTTGCTCTTCTTATAAGTCGCTTATCTCAGGAATTTACAAGCTTATCTCAGAAGCTATCTAACACAGAAGACAAGCAAAAATAGAAAAAGTTGTGAAAATTAAAAGCAAAATTCAGATGGCAAAAATAAATCCAAATATCACTTGCAATCTGAATAATTCTGATGACTCACATATCTTGTGTGAATTACAAAGTCTGTTAGACTATATATATATATTTTTTAACAATCTATGTACTTTTAGTAGGAAAAAAAATCCCTAAAATATAAGGAAAAGAAATAGATAAAATAAAAACACAGGGAAAGTTATATCAGGTAAAAACTAACCAAAACAAATTAGTGTCTCACATAACTATCATACAAAAGACATTAATAAGGCAAAATTATTGCCAGACGGATAAAAAATTGCTGACATATTGACAGAAGTTTCAACTTGCAAGAAAGTATAATAGTATATAACATTCTAATCTTGTGTACTCCAAAATAAGCTTCAGACTAAATTAGGTTGGTAGAACGAGCAGTAAAGATTGATAAATCTGCCATTCCATGTGGAAGCTATAGAAACATTCTCAGAAGCTTGTGGCCTAGCAGACAAGTCAATGAGACCAGAAGATTCAAATCTCTGACTCAAGAAGCTTGAGGTAACAGTGGATTTGGGGTCGCTGGCTGGCTGGAGGGCCACAGCCTGTCTCCCAAGACCACAGCAAGTCGAAAGCAAGGCTCTGCCCATGTCAAAGATCTCCAGCCCTGACATGGCCACTGTTCGTGGGGTGGTTGGAAGGGGGTCCTTCAGATGTCCTGTCCTCTTCAAAAGCCTTGGTACAGCTGTGAGGTGAAGGACTGGACAGTGGGGTGTCCCTATTTGGGCCAGTGAAACCCCTTTTGGCCAGTGACCCCCAGGGCTGTGAGACTACTGTGCTCCTCACAACAGCCAAAGAAGCAAGAGCAAGCTTCCACCAAATTAATTCCTCCTACACCTGACCATTTGGAAAACTCACAGCCCAGCTCTGGGGCCTCCTGACCGTCTTCGGCAGACACCGCCCCCACCCCACCCACCACCTCACACTTTCAGGCCAGGGCTGTGGGCCAGGAAGTCCCAGGGCCAGGAGACGGGAAGGCTGGGGTTTCCTGAGTGTGGGTCCCGGCAAGGAGAAGGTGGAGGCAGTCACATCTGTGACTTGTGGAGAGGTCACCCCTTCTGGCCCATGTGTCCTGATCTATTCACTCTAGTGGGCTTAAGTCAACGGGCTCACTCTTCCCAGAAGTCAAACTTGGACATGGAGCAACTCCCGTAATGGTACCCAGGGAGGCGCTGACCACAGGTAGAGCATCCTTGGCTCTAACCCCTTCCTGCCCAGAGGAAACCCCTTTCTGCCAACTCTTCACTTTTGATGGATCTGACAGCCGGAGACTTGCCCTCTGGCCACAGCCCTGCCCTTGTCCCAACAGTCCTGCCCCTGCTCCAATACCTCCACCTCCATTGCCACAGCCCCACCCCTCTCCAACAGCCCCAGCCTCATTGCAATTGCTCCTTCCTCTCTGATATCCCCTCTTTCTTCCTGCAGCAGTCTCCGACCCCAGAAAAGTCCCTTTCCTATTGCAATAGTTTTTTTAGCTGAAGTCTCCCTCCTCAATCAAGACGTATATCTTAATTGGCAGAGGAGGCCAGTCCTTAGAAACAGTGAGGTACCATCCTACTCTGAGGCCTTCCAGGGTTCCTTGAGCTTCCTCATTAGCTTTTGCAAATTCAAAATGCTGGGCTCCAACTCTTCTACAGTCCCCAGGGCCCTGGAGTCCCACAAGCAGAACCTAGTGACTTCCAGGGATCTCTTCCCTATCCCAGGCCCCACTTCCTGTGGCGCTGGACTGTGTAGGGTGACGATGAAAGGGCCTCGCGTAGTGGAGCAGGTGGCAGGTGCCCTGCAAATGTTGTTGGAGCCTGGTGCCCAGCCATGAGGGGCCAAAGCTCGCATCTCTACCAGCTTACAAAGGAATGTGGATTCCTTCTCCACCACTTTTCAAATTACATTAGAAGACATTAACAAGCTTGTCTGAGGAGTTTGGAAATGGGCTTAAGCACAAAAGGAAAGAAAATGAGAAAGAACAGTTTCTTCCAGTCCGATTTAACTTGTAATTGGGTATCTTTTCAAGCCTGCTAATTAAACAGCATTTTCCCTGAGTCAAAGAACAGAGTTTTGGCACCAAAGGGCACTGTGCAGGCAGACTCTGACACGCAGGTCTAGCGCGTCCCTATAAAAAGCAACATGAGTCAAAGCTGGCTGTCTGCGCTTGGAACAGCGCAGGCAGCGGATCTGCAGTGGAAGCCGGTCGCTCTCAGTCCACACCCCCCCATGTAGGAAACAGGCATACGAGTCTCCCCAGAATGCCGCCGGTTGTGTGGTGGGGCTCGGCCCACACTTTAACGCGTTCCTTGCCATCACCCCCAGGTGGAGGCGTTTTATGTGTTCTGACAGCTGCAGACACCAGACCAGAAGAGGCAGCAGCTGCTCAATCAGATTTTAAAGGAAGAACCAGGGGAAATGCTGCCAATTAAAGCCTTGTTGGCAAGAATGCAGGCTTAATGAGCACCCAGGCTTTCTTGTGCACAAATGCAGGCTGGGGAAAGATGAAAGGGCAGCTGTCAGGCAGCTCCGCTTGCCCCAGAGGAGCACAGGCGCCTGCCTGCCCTGAGCCTGCCGAGGGTGTCCAGGTGTTTCACTGTTCCCGGCTCTCAATTAAAGTGCTTGGTAGATGGGCGCATCTGCTTGATAGTCGAATGCACCCTCTACCCTGTCCAGGCAGGACAACCAGCTCACAGGATCATGGCCACAAATCTGGACAGAGCATTAGCCACTGCCAGGCTTGTGCCAAGGCACTCCTGTGCCATGAGCAAGAAGATACACCCACTTGCTCCTCAGCCTTGGGTCTGGGCCCATGATGAGAGCCCTTCATATGCTGATGGGACAGGCTGGCCCCAGTCCAAAGCCGGTGGGTTGGGCCAGGGATTTAGCTCAGTGGTTCCAGCGCCTGTCTTGCAAGCGCAAGGGCCCAGGTTGGATCCCCCTGTAACTATATACAATACTGGGTGTGGACACTCACGCCCAGCAGCAATCAGTACCACATACCACAGTGCCGGGTGTGGTGGCTCACGCCTGTAATCCCAGCACTCGAGGCCTTGCTCAGCTCTCTGCAACTCCTCTGCTTACTGTTCCTGATCTGTGTCCTCTGTAATACTCCAGGGACAGTCAGGAAAGGTGAGGCCTCATTTGTTCTCAGAGCTGCTCAGCATGATTGTGTCAACTTTTAGGTTAGTTTCATGGATGAGAAACTGAGGCATGAAGACCCTGCAGCTCTGTCCCTGTGGCAAGTGGCTAACAAGTTCAAGCATGGTGGGAACCACGATGCTGGACTCTGGGCAGAGCTCTGCCTGCAAAGCCCTCAACACCCCAAGTTAGGAGGCTTGCCCACACCCCAGGGACTGCTTCTTAGATTCTCCACCTTTGTGGCTGCAGTGCCCAAAAGGTGTCCTGCAGGAGCAGCCCAGCTGCCAAGGCCTGTCCATGGCTACCACACAGCCAGCGCCACAGCAAAGAGGTCTCAGGTCGACCCTGAGCTATCACAAGTGCTAGCTAAGAAGGCCAAGGGCCACCCGGGTATCCCTGGCCACATGCAGCCTGTGCCCTCAAACTGCTGCATTTCCTGGGTGTGGAGGTCCCCTCTCTCCTCAACTTCCTGAGCACCTGCACCGGCAGAAGTAACTGCTTTAAAAGTTGACGCTTCCGGGAGGAGAGGACAAGGCCCAGTTGTGGCCCCGGGAGGTCCCCTTTGGCTGGTCTATCTCCCTGGGATCCAGTCCTACTGATCTCTGATGCTATCACTGCCCTGGGAAACCAGCAGACAAAGGAGGTAAAGAGAGGGAGAAATCGGACCCTGGATGTTCACAGTGCCTGCCAGCACCTGCTCCCTGTGTTATGCCCTGAGAAGCCAAGAGCATTAGATGGCAAGACTTGGGGTTTCCATCCTGGAATCAGCGGACAGCCAGGCTCCCAGAAGCTCCTTCTATAAAGCAGGTTCCCCAGAGGGGTGGCCAGCATGCAGGAGCTGACAAGTCCAAACACAGCAGCAACATTATTTGTTTAAAACTGAGCAACTTCTATAAAATGAATTACAACCATGAGCCACAGCACCCTGTGCTAATTGGGAAATAGCATTCCTGTCCATAGTCACTGACATCGCATCTGTGGTAACTACCCACCGGGCCGTGCTGCTGTACAGACATGGCCAGCACTCGGCCAGTCACCAGGGCCACAGGCTGGAATGGCAGACACCACTGCAGGGAGGGCGGATGACAGATGGGGAGGAAGGGTCCAGGAGGGGACTGAGTCTCAGACCTGTTAGCTGTGACCTCAGCGTTGCATTATTCCCCATGTGAGGAATATGAGCCCAAACCTGAGTTTCTGGGGTCCTCATAGGAGCATTGAACTCCAAACCCAGGGAACAGAGTGCAGCCTGCACTGACTTTATTTGGATAGTAATAATTCGAGCGCCCCATGGGCTGAAAGTGGCCCGGCAGCAGAGCCCGGCTCAGAAGAGGGGCTGTGAGAGCTCTGGGTGGGCAGCCGCTTTCCCAGCGGGAAGGGGAGGTCGAGGCTACACAGCAGCTCAGAGCCTCCTGCAGGGAAGCTGCGCGCTTTCCGCTTCCCGACTGCTTTGCCAATTTTGAGGGGGATTTTTTTCTCATCTGCCACCTGCTGGGATTTTCTGTTGGTCGCTGAAAGGCCCAGATAATCCTTTGAGGAGGTACTGCATATCCCCTAGGGCTGCACAAGAACAGGGAGGTGTAATCCCAGATAAACACCGCCAGCAGCGAGTGAGAGCGGCAGGAGCCTGCAGGACCCACCATCAGAGCAGCAGGCACCGATCCCGAACCCCACGGGGTCAGCATCCCGAGGCTTTCACTGGGGGCTTCACACAGCCCCCGTGCTCTGCCAGCTGGGAGGAGGGAGCAGGTTTCTTTCGCAACCACTCCCAATGTCCACATCGCCCTCAGTCCTGCGATGGAGTTCCCTTGTCTGGCAAGAGCCCAGGGGAGGTGCCAGGGGTGAATGGGTTGGTGCCAGCCCTGTCTAGTGCCCAACGTAGGAACTTGTTTCTCTTCAATGGATCAGGCAGATTTAGGGATCTGCTCCCTGCTGGGTGCCCCATTCCTCCCAAGCCCACAGGGCTCCCTGCCTGGGTCCGCCCATGTGGTCAGTTTCACAGGGAGACAGGCAGGCCCTGGCCCTAATTCAGCCAACTCTTATGGTGCTCGGTGCTCGGTGTTATAGACAGTCAGAGGCGCCCAGTGTGAGGAAGAAGAGCGGGCAGGAAGAGGAGGTGGAGGGCGGGACAGAGGAGGAAGCTTTGGAAGGGAGGTCATCAGAAGGAGCTAACGGGTAAGATGTGGTCCCTGGCCTCTCTATGTGGCCATGCATCCTCTGAGCCTCCGTTTCCATAACCATGCACACACATGTGGACAGGCATGGCACTGAGTGTGCTGCGGAGGATGATGGACCACGCAGGCACCATTTCTGCAGAACCGCTTGGTAATGCTGCCCAAAAGTTCCTGTCACATGTGCACAGCAAATGAAACAAGACTTGGAAATGAGACCAAGTCTCATAACACTAGAGGCCAAGAGTTGGACGCATCTCCTTGGACTCCCATCACAGTGGACAGGCTGGGAGCAGGTTCCAGCCTGCCTCTGACTTCCCAGCATTCTTTGCATTTCACCACACCATCTGCAGAGCTGGAGGCTGTTGTGTCTGTCCCCTGTCCCTCCCAGGACTTTCTGCTTTCCAGGAGCCCCACACTGATGAGAACGCGGCACTGCCCTTTGCTGTGCGGAGACAGGTAGACAGGTCTAAAGACCAGGATGTGGACTGCTGGGGTGGGAGAAATGGACGGCAGCAGCCCAGCACTGCCCCTTATAAGCAGCCCCTGCCAAGTTCTTAAATGGGAAGTCAAAGGGCAGCGGAAAGAATCCTGCATCAGGCAGAGCACTCACAAAGGGCTGGGCAGGAAGGAGCTTGGGGTCAAGTTCAACTGACCTGCCTTTTTTTTTAGTGACCTGTTTTACTTTTATTAGCACATGTATGCAGTACGCACTGATTTCATGCCTCATGGGAGCTGGTACTTGGACATCGCACCTCTGAATTATTTTTGCCTCCCTCCCTGTACCTCTCTCCTCCCCTCCCCTCCATCCCCTTACTTTTTTCAAAGATCTCTTTCCCTTTATTCTATTATCTATCCTTTATTTTGTCTCTATTTATACCTTGGGTTCCTCACATGAGAGAAATCAGGCAGTACCTAAACTTGGGTGTTTGATGCATTTCACGTGACAGCACGGTCTCAAGTATACCCATTTTCCTACGAATGACTTGAGTCTACCCTTCTTTACGGCACAGTCATGTCCACTGTGTGAGCACATTTTCTCTGCCCTTGGCCTGCTTGGAGACAGAGGGGTAATGGGTCATGCTGCTGTTGCTCTGCCTCTCCTCAGGAGGAGCAGGAAGCGGGGACTGCCACCAAGATCACACGTGTTTATGACCGTCACTGTGTGCTGATCGCACCAGCACATCCCTGTCTCCTGAGCCCCGAGGACCTGAGGAGAGAAGGAAGGTCTCTGGGGACCCAGGGCTCCCTGTCAGTCACATGACCCTGCTGCCCTGCCTCTGGGCCTCAC
>PVIR01034313.1:0-17283 GCA_004026965.1 Petromus typicus
GCTTTGTGGTTCAGGCTGGCCCTCAGCTCAGCCTTAAACTCACATCACAATCCTCCTGCCTTTGCCTCCCGAGTGCTGGGATTACAGGCGTGAGCCACCACACCCGGCACTGTGGTATGTGGTACTGGTTGCTGCTGGGTGTGGGTCTCCACACCCAGTATCATTATGTGGTTACCGGGGAATCGAACCCGGGTCCTTGCGCTTGCAAGACAGGCGCCGGAACCACTGAGCTAACTCCCCGGCCCTGCAGCTGTTTCTTGAGGCCCGCAGCTCTCTGTCTACATGTCACTTCCCTGGTGCCCTGGTGTTGAATCGGTCCTGCCTTTTTTTCTTTCCACGTCACCCTTTGCCTCTCGTCTCAAGCGTAGCTTTATATTATGTGTACATACGTCTTCCCCAGAAAGCAAAAACTCTGTCTACTCCCCAACCTGTTTATAAAGTGTCCTGACGTCTTGCCCATGGTCACTTGTATTAAATGGTGAGTGGATGGATAGGCAGGTGGGTGGGTGGGCAGATAGATGGCGGACAGGTAGAGGGTTGCTTTCACTGAACCAATACTTGAAAACCGTGACATGCCTTCTACTCGCTGGCAGTGGCCCTTGAACAGTGAATAGAATGTCACTTGCTGGTTGGGGGGAGAGACCAGGAACATGTGTAGTGGGTCCAGAGGCTGCTTCCAGCACTGTAGGGACTACAGAGCAGAGGAAGGCAGGCGTCGAGCCGAGACAAGGACACTGTTGGTGTTGCTCGGGACCGAATTTGAGCAGAGAGACCTGAGAAAGCAAGGGAATGAGCCACATCCCATCTGTGGCAGAAAAACTAAATTCTTACCATTTTCGGAGTGTCTTCTGGGTACGTGTTGATCTTGTCACATGATGCAGTTTTAGATTTTGCCACACATCTAAAACTGAATACCAAGGTTCAGTGGAAAGAGAGCCACTGGAATGATAGGAACTGCCTTTTTTTGGTGGAAAGGACAATTCCAGGAATAAGAAAAAAAACATGTTTACAAACCACATTTTTTAATATCTTCAGACCATTTTTTTATTAGCTTGAGCAAGTGTGGATTACAAAAAATGTATTTTTTTTCTTTCTCTCCTTTAAAGTCAGTATGAAATTAATCAGAACAAGGTTACTTTTCAAAATATTCTAGACTTGGCAGATTTGTGTGTCTTTGATTTTCCTTTTTTCCTCTCAGCTGCTGTAGAGTTTTTCAGGACTCTCTGGATAGCAGAGTCACATATTTCTCTTAGTTTGAACGGTTCTTCTTTAAGTGATCTGGTCCTGAGAGTTCCCTCTAGGTGGAGAGGTCAGGTGACCAACATGAGGATCCACCCAGGCAGGAGGGACCACACCCACTACTGCCTGTCCAAACTATGACATGATTTCCAACCCATGTGTCAGGCAGCCTTATTTCCAGGGCATCTAATACAGTAGGAATCTGCATTTGAGACGTGGGGGTGTCTCAGTAGAACATAACGCAATTGATTCTGCATAGACCTAAAGTCCTGAAGAAAGGGAGCATCCAGAAGGGTCCAATCTAGACTGGACATAATTGTCACAGGTTAATGTTGATTGACAGGTTTGCTTTTGTCTCAGGCAGTGTCAGGGTCACTGGGGAACACTCCTAGCCATGCAGCTATTGCTGGCTTCTTCTGGGAGCTCAACTCTGCCTTACCCCTTGCACCTCTGAGCCGTCCCCTCTCATGTTCTCCCCTACCCCTGCCAAGGAAGCCTCAGGCTCAGTGCAGATGTGGCTGTGGTGGGACTGTCCAGCGTTGTCTCAGGACTGTCCCTGTGTAGACAAGAATTTGAGCAGATGTTCAGGGCCATGTCAGGCGTGACATGTGTGCACGGACACAGTAGCTAGGATAGTAAACACTGAAGAAGAACAAGCAAAGTGATGACTGCAGATCGGCCACCTGGAAACCCAAGGGGGCTGAGTGAACCCCTCCTGTGAACAGGGGGACAGAGCCAGGACTCTTCCAAGGAGGAGGAACTCTCACTCAGCAGACCATTGATGGAAGGACAGATGGCCATGTGGAGGGCTGGGTTTGGCCAGCTTGCTCCGGCCCTTGATTCTTAGCTGGGTATGGTGGCACATGCCTAAATTCCCAGCACATAGGAGCTGAGGCAGGAAGATTGCTGTGTTTGAGGTCAGCCTGGGCTGTGTAGTGAGTTCAAGGCCAGCCTGAACTACATAACAAGACTGTGTCTCAAAAAAAACAAAAGAAAAATAAACAAACGAAAAAACCTTGGTCCTGGTTTGTGAGGGCCTCCTCCTTCCGTGGATCTAACAAGGAAGCATTGACTTGGGTTCTAAAATCACAGCACTTCTACTAGAGTGCTTCCTATGTGTCAGATATCATTCTACAGCTAGATCTCAACTTATTTAGCTAGTTAGTCACTTAAGAATCAGGATCTTGCTATGTAGTTCAGGCTGGCGTTGAAACTTGTGGCAGATGATCTTCCTGCCTTGGCCTCCCAAGTGAGGAGGTTGTTGGCGTATGTGCCACTACACTGGCTGGTCTCAACTAATCTAATTGTAATCGAAGCCCTATGAGATGGTGACTCCTCTCAGGATCGTTTCATCTTCCCTGCTCCCTGTCCAGACAGGTAACTCAGTGTGGAGTAGGGTGGGTCTGTTCCCAGGGTCATCTCAGTCTCATAGCTGTGGAGCAGGCTCTTCAGTAGGGATGTAGGAAATGCCATTGGATAAGCCTTGTCTCTCGTGATAGTCTTCAGTGTTGGGGGCAACAGGGCTGAGCTTTGAGAGATGAGGGATCTAGGATCAGGGCTTTGTCATTTACCGAGACACAGGCATGTCCCAAAGGGGCTTTCAAACTTGATTATCCCTTGGCTGATGAATTTGGGGTTTGGTTTTCCCATCTAGAGCACATGCAGAATTATATACCTCTGTTCTGTGAGCTGAGAGATGTGGCTGTGCTGCTGCAGCTGCTGAAGTCTGATTTTAAGTAAGAACCTGAACCTCGCTATCTTCATTTGTGTAGCACAATGCTGGGCCAGTATTCATGCTCTCAGCAGCCCAGTGGTCCATGATCCATGGGAATGCCTCGCGCTGGGCTGGCTTGTGGCAGGCTCTCCACAAAGGTAAACTGCTCCCTGTCCTTCCCAGGAGGACCACGAGGCAGGTAGGATTTCACAGAACAGAATGAATTACTAGACCTGCTCCCTGTCCCCACCTAGCTTGGTAAATTAGGGCTGAAGGGCTATCTGAAACCACACTACAGTCATGATTCAAGCCATGGACACAAACCCCACCCCCATACAGCTGTTCCTGTGCAGGTGTATGACAAGTTGTTTATAGCAGAGGTGACTAGGGTCCACTGGCCCTGTTCTCTTTCCCTTGTGGTTTTGCAAAGTCAAAAAATATCACGTAAAAATTCAGACTTCTAGTTCATTGTGAATATTCAGGAAGAAAAGCAATGCAGAGCTCAAATCCCTACATGGTGATGTTCTCAGACCCCCTCGGGTGGGCGGTGACCACCCCTCTTCCAGAGCTGGGCTGCATCAGGTCCAGGAGCAGGGATGGATTCGAATCCTGGTCCCACCATTTGCCTGGTGATTTGACCTTGAGGAGGCTCCCTGACCTCTGTGGATGTCAGAGCTACAACAGTGCCTACCGCCTGGCTTGCTGTGAGATTACTCTGTAAATGGCTGGGCACGGAGCCTGCCTCAGAGGACACAGCCTGTAATTATTACCATGGCTACTGTTAGCATCTTCAGTGCTCTCTCTCATCCCTGAAAGCATCCATGTGTTTGGCCTGTGAGTTGGAGAAAACAGGCTCATCACAGCCTGAGGTGGATGGAGTTTGGGGGGAGCTGCCTTAAATTGGCCCTGAGTGGAGGACGCAGGAGAGAGTGGCAGACGGGGGATGGCAAGAGTCGAAGCTCCCGGGTGGGAAAGCACACGAGGCATTGAGTAGCTCACAGTGTTACCACTCTTGAAGGTTCACCCCTGTTGCCATGTAAGTCTTGTTTAGGTTTTGGGTTTGGTCCACAAAGGCTGGGATCATAGGTGGAGTGTACACAGGTTCCTTCGCTACAGCGGCACTCACTGCTGAGAGGTGTCCCTGTGGGATCCAACAACACAGGAAAGGTCAGCAGACCCCCAGTGACTTTACAGGAATTGGAAGTGGGCAGGCACCGGCCAAGACACAGCCTCTTGTGCCAGAGAAGAGACCGCATACGGAGTCCTTGGAGTCAGAGGGGTTGGCGTGCGGTGAGGAGTCCTGCAGGGCTGAGGCTGGGCAGATGAAGCCACTCAGGGCAGGCAGGGCTTTGAGGCGAAACGTCTGACCAGCTCTTGCTCCCTGTGTGGACAGGAGTGGCACTGACGGGCACTGCACGACGCTCCAGAACGCTGCCCTTGAAGTAGCCTGTCTGTGCTCATTTTAAGTGCTGAATTTCGATTAGCAGACGGATCCCCACAAATCAAGATAATGTCACTGTTTCCTTATCCAAATGATACCTCTTCAGCCAACTCTGGCATGTAGAAGTAATATCCCAAAATAGCCTTTGAGGAATCCCAAGCCCGATGGTGCATTGGGAAGGTAAGGTCACTGTATTTATGTGCCAGCCGTAAATACTTCCATGGATGTTTGAGTGCCTGAGGATTTGCCACTTCCGACTGATAGCATTAGACCCTTTGGTAGTGCCCTGTGTCCTAATGTGCCAGCAGATTTAGAATTTTAAACAAGTCATGGAAATAAACAGGTGCTCTGTGCAGCTAAAAATAACCATCCTAGGAAGTGAAATTGGGGTGGTGCCAAGGAGCCAAGGTGGGGAGGTCAGGGCCATAGGGAAAAGTCCAGATGGAGGAGAGAGAGCAAGCTGGGGGAAGAAAGTCCTGCCCTTCTGCCTGTGACCGCCCTGCAGTGGTTTTGTTTTCTCAGGCTCTCCTGTGCCGTTGGCCTGATCATCTCAACTGAAATACGTTGTAGCTTCAGCCCTCTGCCCCCATCTTGCACACGTTTCCAAGCCAGTTTTCAAGTTAAAGGTTGACTCTGAGAGGCGACCCCGCTGTGTGTGGATGGAGAGCGGGTGGCCCTGCCTTGCCCCAGTGCGATGCTCCCCTCACTGTCCTCACCCCCAGACACCCCTGACTCAGCCCCTGAGGTCTCCGCGGTGATGAGAGGTGTGAAGGATGACGGAGTGCAGGCATTCCAGCCCCATTAATCCTCCTCCTCCTCCTCCTGCAGAGCATCAGCACATCCTCCATGCCCCGCTGCACTTCCTGAGCAGTGAACAGTGGTGACTGTCAGCACGTGAAGGATGATGGGTGGCAAGGGGGTAAACACAGCTTGTTACTACCAGATTCGATTACCTTTACTGGGTGCTCCCCAAAGACAGATGGCTGGGGGCCTCTCGACCCCTTGAGGGCAGAGGTGGTCTAGTCAGCAGCAACAGAGACCTGTGAAGAGTAGTTACAAAATATTCTCACAAACCGAATGTTGGCAGATGGGACTAATTGTGTTATCTGAAGTTTTGCTTATTGGTTGTTTTAAGTTGGGGGCCCTGGTTTGACCCTGAAAATACACTGTACAAAGGCCATTTATTCAGGTTCAAAAACAAAAGTGTCTATAGTTACTAAGAGTTGGAATGGTGTTTACCTTGAGAGCAGAGCGAGGTTGTGAGGCGGATGCGAGAACATTCTAGAATGGGTGCTAGAATATTCTGTACCTTGACCTGGTGGTACTGTAAATATGTAAATAAATGAATAAATATTTATTTATTTATTTATTTATTTATAAAAATTAAGCGGTATGTTTAAAAACTATGCGTGTCATATCTCAATAAATAAATGAAAAAATTTTAAAATGCACAAAAAAGCCTGAACAGAAGCACCTCAGCGACCTTTGAATAACTTAGCTTTTACCATACTTGACACTAGCTATTCCATGGTCCTACATCCTAAAACCCTGACTTGGTTCAATCCACCCACTTAAAGCACAGCTGTTTATGGAGAAATAAAGTAATGACAAATCCCTTTCTAGTTGACAGTCCGGAGAGTGGCCTGGAAGTACTACCTCTGTGCCCCACATCCGCGGGCCCATGCCTCGCCTGTTGAATGAGATTGTTGGGACCCTGAGATCAAGTTGACCTGGCTTTGAATTGCTGCCCTGCCACCTGTTAGCCGTAGGCCTTTAGAAAACTGTTGCCCCCTCCGAAGCTCAGTATCTTCTCCTGTAGATTGGGTAAACACTTCTTAAGATTGTCCATCAGCAGAGTCCCCGTAAAGCATACAGTCCAGTGCCTGGGACCTAGCAAGTTGTCAGTGAATGTTAAACGCTGCTGATCGTCACTGTCCCTCCCGTAACAAAGTTGTGCCAGGTTTGTGGGAAGTCTGGAGTCTCGGGTCCTCAGCAGCGGTAGAGCCTTGTGTGTACCTTGACAATCACTGCAACGAACAGTTCCCACACGACCCAACTTTTCCTACAGTTGGGCCAGCTCCAGGGTGCGGAGGCCCCCTCTGGCTTGGCAAGACTGTTTGGCTTGAGCTCGGCTGGTTCTCAGAGCAGGAGCATGGTCGAGTTGGCCAACAGTGTACCCATGTCGAAGCAGCTGTGGTGAACATCTGGCTCTGATTATCTGGCCGGGAATGGCCGGGGGTGGGAGCACCATGATTTATAGATTGCTCCTTTGGCTGTAAATCCCATCTGTAATTGTGACTTCTCTGTCCCTAATTGTTTGCAGAGAAGAGAGGAGCTCAATGGCTTACAATCCCTGGCAGAGCCCACGGCTGCTGAGGGGGTGAGGTTTGTTGCTAGGACACGGCCGTCTTTGTTTTGGTCCCTGCTCGGCAGAGTTTTAAGGCCCTGTATACATTTCTCTGTATTGTTAATGTAATTTGTTCAGGCAGCGAACAGCCAAGTTCAACTGAAGGAATCCGATACTCATAACAGAAACACCAGAGGCCAGGTTTTTGTGGTCAAATTAGGGTTTTGAGGCCTCAGAAGAGAATGAAATGTTGAGCTTCGTGAGGGGGACAGTCTCCCTTTCTCTTCTTGTGCTAACGCTGGCCTGGATTCAGCTTCCTAGAGGAGCTCGGCCTTGGGGGGAACCAAAGTCCACCACATCGGGCCGTGGTAAGCGGGAGGAGAACTGCCCATCCCTGAGAAAGGAGGTGTAGATTTTATTCAGAAGGGATGAAAGGCGCCTGACCGTGTGAGCTTGTTGGGCAGTGCCAGCCTGGCCTTTCCTATACCCCAGCTCCAGGCATATTTCTCACCCCTCCTCCAACCCCGGCTGACTTGACTGGTAGAGAACTAATAGTTGGGATCTGTTGGGAAGGTATGTGACTGTGAAAAATGCAATTTGCCCACTTCCGTTGCCCGTGAAGACCCGACAGCCTCCTTGCCATCTGGGAAGCCCACACCCTGCTGTGCTTGGGGTTTTCGGAAATGATGGATTCCAAACATCTTCCGTTGAGCGATTAATGATACTCAGTTAACTCAGTTCATCCTACCCTCTTCCTTTTGCCACAGAAAGTACAGGAAAAGCCAGCATACCAGTCCACAAGCATTTTCCACGCTTTGTTTGCTCCTAGAATACATATACATGTTGTGAAATCAACAAGACCAGCCCTATTAACCATTCCCCACACATCCGTGTGTCCATTTAACAATTACTGCACACCTTCCATGGGTGTAGAACGTGCTAGGTTCTGTCCCTTCCAGAGTTTAAAAAGTAGAGACACAGGGCCGAGGACTTAGCTCAGCAACATAGTGCCTACTTGGCAAACACAAGTCCTGAGTTCAGTCTCCAATACCATACAAAAAATAGACACAAACAAGAAAACGAAAGCTGCAGCCCAGATCTGTGGGAGAGGCCTCGGGAGGAGACGTTGGAGTGGAGCACAGCAGCAGGGCTCTGGAGCTGTCTGGATTTCCATAGCCTTGACGCCCTTCCATCCCAGCCCCAGGAGCCCCGTGAGCATGGAGCAGGTTGCCTTCTCTTAGTGACCCTGTTATCTCCAGCAGGCTGCTGATGTACTAGCAGTCTTGGAGACAGAGCCACCCTCCATTCAGAAGGAGAATCTGCTGTGTGCCTATGGGCATGGTCCCTCCCAACCAGCTTGTGCACCTCAGGCCTGGCATCTGGCAGGTAAAGTCTGTAAGTGACTCGGCCATGCAGGTGGAGGCATTTCCTAAGATTGATAACCGCAGACAGGAGCCGATGAGATGGAAGTAGAGCTGTTAGTCTCAGGAGCATCCTGTACAGCTCCCCTGACTGTGCTTGCGGACAAGGCCTGGGAAGGTCATGCATTCCCATTCCCAGCGCCCTTCTTTAACACAGAGGAGTGCAAGGAGAGAGGAGAGACACAGTGTTCTCACTGGACACAGAACTGCTTCAGGAGCCGCGCAGACCCAGCCACCCTGCTGCAGACCAGGCTGCCTTGACCTCTGCTCGTGTTCCCAGGGGCTGGGGGACTCTCTTCTTTTGGGGAAGTTTCTCGGCACACCTGCTTACCACCAGCTTGCATGTTCTTTGTCCCTGATTGGCTTCTCTACCCACCCCCGCACCCCCCGCCGTATCTTAGCATTACATCTATACTAGTCAGTTTGTACTACAAGTATTTTTTTATTTGTCTCCTGCATTAGACCAGAAATTCTGTGGGATCAGAAGGGGTACCCTCCTTTCCCCATACTTGGGAGATGTTTACTCTGTATTTGTGGGGTGATTTTCCTTGAGTATATATTTTATCCACTAAGGAAGAAGGTTTTCAGCTGGACATAGTGGCACTTACCTGTAATCCCAGGTACTTGGGAGGCTGAGGTGGGAGGATGGTAAGTTCAAGGTCAGCCTGGCAATTTAGCAAGACTGTCTTAAAATAAAAAGAGCTGGGGATGCAGCTCAGTGTTAGAAGGCTTCCTTAGCATGGTAAGTTCTTTGGTTTGATCCCTAGTATGGGAAAAGGAAGGAGGAGAAAGAGGAAGGAGAGAGACAGAGAGAAATCTGGATTTCTAAGTACTAAAGTTAACTGTATCCATTTTTTTAAGGTTTTTTTGAGACAGGGTCTCACTTTGTAGTTCAGGCTGGCCCTGAGCTCAGCCTCCAACTCACATCACAGCAATCCTCCTGCCCCTGCCTCCCGAGTGCTGGGATTACAGGCGTGAGCCACCACGCCCGGCACTGTGGTATGTGGTATGTGGTACTGGTTGCTGCTGTGCATGAGTCTCCACACCTGGTATTGTATGTGGTTACCGAGGATCAAACCTGGGCCCTTGCGCTTGCAAGACAGGCGCCAGAACCACTAGGCTAATCCCCGTCCCTAACTGTAGCCATTTTTGAGAGAAGTATTATAAAATATGCCCTACAGTTTTTCACTTCTAGTGATTTCAAGCATCTATATTAAAATTAAGAACCAAGAAATGTTTAGTTAAAGTAAATGTCATTGTGGCCATATTGCCACATGCCTGTAATCTGGGCACTCAGAAGCCTGAGGCAGGGGGATCATAAGTTCCAGGCCAACCTGGACGACATAGTGAATTTAAGGCCAGGTGGTACTACAAAGTGAGACCCTGTCTTTAAAAAAAAAAAATTTTTCTTTCCATTGAAAAAAATGGATCATAGTGTTCTTTCCTGAAAGTTCTGCTTTTTAATAAACAGAGTGTTCTAGGGCTTATATGGAACTTAGTCACTGACTTACAAGCACTAGTTCATTTTCTTTCTTTCTTTTTAAAAATTTTTTCCTGGTACTGAGGGTTGAACTTGAGACCTTGCACTTGTGAGGTAGGCCTAGTGCCGTGGAGCTAAACCTGGACCATATGTTCTTTTCTTTTCTTTTTTTATTTTACTTGCGATATCAGGGATTGAACTTGGGCCCAAGTTGGTTTTCTTACATGTTTTTATTAGGCTCTATTTTAAAAAATACTAGGCTTCAATGCCTGTATTTTGATCATATCCATCCCCCAATCTCGCTTAACATTCACCCTCTTATTTCCTTCTACCAATCTAATTAGGCACCCCTCTGCTCCCCTGTCATCTTTTTAGAGATCATACATCAGGAAGAACATGAGATAATTGTCTTTCTGAGTCTGGCTTATTTCACTTAACACAATGGCCTCCGGTTTCAACTATGCTCCCGAAAGTGTCATAGATGTGTTTGTCTTTATAGGTAAATAATACTCCAGTGTTTTAAGACACTGAATTTTATCCATTCATCTTTTGATGGGTACCTGGGATGGTTCCATATCTATTATGTTCCACATCCTATTGTGAACAGTGCCTTATTAAACATGGGTGACTGTGCAGTGTGGTGACTTGAATTCCTGCCGGTGTATACCAACGAGTCATGTAGCGGAGTCAAATGGCAGCTCTGGTTTTGGTTTATTAAGGACTTTCCATACGGATTTCTGTAAGGGCTGTTCACATTCCCACCAGCAGTGTAGGAGGGATCCTTTTCCTTACATCCTCACCAGGCTTTTTTTATCCCTCTTTGACAATAACCATTCTAACTGGGGTCAGATGCAATCTCAGTGTAGCTTTGATTTAAATTTTTCTACTAGCTAAAGACGTTAAGCAGTTCTTCATATACTTATTGACCATTTGTTCTTTAGAGAAGTATTTGTTCAATTCACGTGCCCATCCACTGACTGGGCTATTCGCGTTCTTGATGTGCATTGTATATTCTAGATTCACAGTGAATCTTCCGTTAGAAGAGCAGCTACAAAGATTCTGTCCATTCTGGAGGCTTTCTCTTCACATTTTAGTTTGATGTAGTCCCACTGCTTGATTTTGTCATTGCTTCCTCTCCTCTTTGGGGTCTTATTCAAGAAGTCTTCGCCTGTGTTTATGGTTTTTCTTTTTTAACAGTGTCCAACTTGAATTGACTTTTGTACAGACTAAGGAACGGGGATCTAGTTGCAATCTTCTACATTTTGAATTCCAAGTTTTCCCAAAACTGTTTGTTAGAGAGGCTTTTTCTAAAGTGTGTTTTTGGCTCTTTGGTTAAGAATGCAATGGCTGTAGTTACATGAGGTTCTCTCTCTGTCTCTCTCCCTCTTCCTATCACTTTTTTCTCCCTCTTCCCCTTCCCCTCTTCCCCCCTTCTTCTGTCTTCCATTCCATTCCATTGGTCCATGCATCTATTTTTGTGCAGTATCAGGGTATTTTTGTTACTAGAACTTTGAATTGTAATTTGAAATCAGGTATATTGTGATGACTCTAGCCTTGTTTTATGGTTGATTGCTTTGGCTGTTCTGAGTCTTTTGTGTTTCTGGTATGAATTTTTCTTGGATTGTTATTTTTAGCTCTGTGAAGAATGTCATTGAAATTTTGATGGGGCTTACATTGAATCTGTAGCTTGTTTTCAGTTATTTGATTTTTTCAACAATATTAATTTTGCTGATCCGTTAATATGGGAGGTCTTTTCATCTTCCAGTGTCATTTTCTTTTCTTTTTTTTTTTTTTTTTTGAGACAGGGTCTCCCTTTGTGGTTCAGGCTGGCCCTGAGCTCAGCCTCCAACTCACATCACAGCAATCCTCCTGCCTCTGCCTCCCGAGTGCTGGGATTACAGGCGTGAACCACCACGCCCGGCACTGTGGTTTGTGGTACTGATTGATGCTGGGCGTGAGTCTCCATGCCCAGTATGGTATGTGGTTACCGGGGATTCGAACCCAGGCCCTTGCACTTGCAAGACAGGCTCCAGAACCACTGAGCTAAATCCTCGGCCCCTCCAGTGTCATTTTCAATTTCTTTCTTCTGCGTTCTGAAATTTTCATCATGGAGGTCTTTCACTTCCTTGGTTAGGTTGATCCGTAGTTATTTTATGTGAAGTTATTGGGAATGGAATTGTTTCCCTGCTTTCTTTCTCCGCCAGTTTATTATTGGTGTACAGAAAGGCTATTAATGTTTTGATTTTTTTAAAAAAAATACTGACTAGTGGGCCAGGGATTTAGCTCAGTGGTTTTGGTGTCTGCCTTGCAAATGCAAGGTTCCAAGTTCTATCCTCAGTAACCACATACCACAGTGCTGGGTGTGGTGGCTCACACCTGTAATCCCAGCACTCGGGAAGCTGAGGCAGGAGGATTTCTGTGAGTTCGAGGCTGGTCTGGGGTACATAGTGAGCTAAGGGCCAGCCTGAACTTCAAAAGCAAGACTCTATCTCCAAAAAAAACCCCTGACTAGTTGGTTTTCAAATGGACTGATTATCTGTCGATTAAATGGCACTTGACCATCTAGGCAAAGAAAGGAACTTGAAGTAATAATATTAAAAGGACCCTAGTGGTAGAGGGTCATAAGAATGACAAAGCAACTTTTAGTTTCCAAAACGACTAAATCTGTTCTGTGCTTCCTGTTTGAAGAAAGAAACAGGGTCTGAGAAATGCATATCAAAACAATGGCATGGCAAAAATTAAAACAGAAGAATACAGATGTTGGCAGGGATATATATTAATAAATGATTAATATCACTACTTTCGCAATAGTGAAAAACTTCATGATAGCTGGTAAAATTGAAGATGCACACAGCCCACAACCCAGCAAAATCCTACGTGTGAACAGAGGGGACATGAATAAGAATAATGCTTGCCACATTGTTTATTATAGTTTCAACTGGGAACAGCACACGTAGTCATCACTGTAAATACACACACAGTCCAATAGCTGAGTGCAGTGAATCAATCAGATCTCCACGTATTGATATGAATAAATTCTGAAAGTGTAATGTTGACTGAGGAAAGCAAATCGTTAAAGCGGATCTAAAACAGTGCCACTCACATGCCTAAAAGGCTGGAGGAACCAGGGGTAGTGTCACACCTGCGAGCCCCGCACTCAGGAAGCTGAGGCAGGAGAATGGTTACGATTTCAAGATCAGCTGGCACTTCATAGTGAGTTCTAGGTCAGCCCAAAATACCTGAGATCCTTGCGTTCTGTCTCCAGCACTGGAAGAAAAGCTAAAAACAAAACAAAACGACTCCCAAGTAGACTTTAATTACATTAATTCCTGGTTTTATAGGAGAATGCCTGGGTGCTCAAGGGGTCCAGGCTGAGGTTTTCGAGGGTGAGATGTCACAATGTCTGCAACTGACTTTCGGATGGCTTAGCAAAGTAGAAATGTGTTTGTGAATGCATGCGTAGAGGCGCAGTGAATAAAACCAAATTGGCAGCATCTTAGTGGAGATGTCTTGTTGAAGGTGTAAGTTGTATTTTTCCTTCAGTTTTTCTGTAAATTTGGAATTTTTCAACATAAAACATTGGAGAAGAGGGCCGGGGATTTAGCTCTGTAGGACTGCACCTGCCTTGCAAGTGCAAGGTCCTGAGTATCCCCTCATCCCGGGTGCTGCAGGATAAACAAAAAAGAAAGAAAAGTTTTGAGTTGAGGTTTTAGCTCAACAGTGTCATGCAAGCTGCCTGACAAAGCACAAGTTCCTGAGTGCAGTCCCTAGTATCACACCCACGCTGTCATGTGCACACACACACACACACACACACACACACACACACACAAACACACACATCACAGAGAGAGAGAGAAGCTGGGCCAGAGATTTAGCTCAGTGGTTCCAGCAACTGCCTACCAAGTTCTAGTGCCTGCCTAAGTTCGATCCCCGGTACCACATACCACTATGCCAGGTGTGGTGGCTCATGCCTGTCACCCCAGCACTGGGGAAGCAGAGGCAGAAAGATTAATAATGTGAGTTCGAGGTTGAGCTCAGGACCAGCCTAAACTACAAGGCGAGACCTTGTCTCAAAAAAAAAAAAACCGAAGAAGACTCTCAAATGGAGTGTATGGACTGTTTATGAATAATACATAAGTAAGTAATAAAAAATATAGAAACATTTATAAATAGCACCTTCGGACAATTGTTACTTCTGAGAGGGAAAGGAAGTGGAGGTTAAATCTGGATACTATAAGTATCAAAACCACTTTATTTCTTTAAAAATAAAGATAGAAAGCTTTTAAGATCAATATGGAGACATTGTATGTATAGTTGTGCATTCATATTGTCAGTTTTCTCTATGTTTTGAAAATATTTGTGTGTATAGTTTTATAAATAGATGATAGTTCATTGGATTTATAACTAAGATAGCAATTTGTAAAACTCCAAGAAGGTAAGTAAATTGCATTTTCATTTTTAAAGGTCATTATTTTAGGTTATTTTTAAAGGTTATTATTAGAATGTATTTTGGTGCAACACCCGATTTTCTCAGATAGTCACCTGCCAGCCACCTACGAGGGACCTATCACAGGGCACTCAGGACTATAGAGTTTTCCTGACGCAAAACAATAACTAGACAGCAGGAAACCAGCAGCTCTGGGCCAGCCGCAGGGCCGCAGCCCTGGTCCACACTGTCACAAAGGGCAAGGCACACACAGTCGCCAACCTGACCATTCCCGGCCTGAGCATGTGTTGGGTTTCTTCAGCAGCCTGAAGCCAGGCATCAGCGCTCCGGTTTGGTTTCTGCTCTGGTTTGGTTTCTGCTGTGGTTTGCCCCAGGTCCCGCTCTGGGCTAAGCTGGCCAAGAGGAGGCAGGATGTCACAGCTCAGCTCAGCTGAGTCCCCAGGACTGAGCCAGACTGGAAATCAGGAGACCTAGATGAAGCCCACTTGTACAGACAGTGACTGTGTATCCCTAGTGAGAGAGAAAGTAAGGAGCGAAGAAAAAAAACACCCCAACCCAGGAACTATTTTTATTAACATGTTGTCAGTGGTGGTGCCTGTGTAGTTGTTCTAAGTCTGTCTTGTATGTGTTTTGAAAGGAGTAAACAAGTAAGTAGGTTAGTGTCACCGAGGACAAGGATTTTCAGTATGACAGAAAGGAGGTGGTCCTGGGAGTCAGTGAGGCTGAGGAAGAAAATCCTGTGTTTAGTCCCAAGCGGAAGCTGGAAGGACTGATAGAAACTCCGAATACATTACGTGTGTGTTGGAATCTCTTTGATAGTTCTGTCAGCTGCAGAGCCCTAGGAACGATGGTCATCTCAGTAGCGCTGACCGTCTCCAGGGTCAGGTTGTGCTCTCCAAATACCATTTCCCACTTAGTATAAAATAAAGCAAAACAGGGCTCCTGGGAGAAATAGCTGATTGGATGGACAAGGGAACCTAGAAATCATGGTTATATAAAGACATAAGAGATGGCTGGGGAGTTAACTCAGTGGTTCCGGCGCCTATCTTGCAAGCACAAGGGCCCAGGTTCGATTCCCTGGTAAACACATACAGTACTGGGCATGGAAACTCACACCTAGCAGCAATCAACACCACATACCACAGTGCCGGGAGTGGTGGCTCACGCCTGTAATCCCAGCACTTGGGAGGCAGAGGCAGGAGGATTGCTGTGATGTGAGTTGGAGGTTGAGCTCAGGGCAGCCTGAACTACAAAGCGAGACACTGTCTCAAAAAAAAAGAAAGAAAAGAAACAGGAGAACTTTGAGACCATTACAAACTCTGATATGCTCTTCAGGATTCAAGAATCAGGATAGGAGATCAGAAAGAGTTGGGAGCCACCCCCAGTGAGCTCATCAGCAATACACCATGTTTATTTTAAACACTAAAGTTCACAGCAATACCAGAATTCCAAGCAAATAAATAACAGCAAGCTCATTTTGGCGGATGACAGGAACTAAGTCTTACTGTTAACCTGGCAAAGCAAAAGAAGGATTCATACTTTTCCAGCTTGGGCCATCGGCTGCCACTAGACTTGTAAAGCTTCACTTTACAGAGATAATCCAGCTAATGAAGGAAAAAGAAACAATCTTGCTCCTTTTCCCCCAGGTAAAATTGAATAACATTGAGCCAGAATTTAATCAAGATTCAATATCTAATTATTAGGTTAAAAAAATACACAGTTGAGAGGGACGTGTTAAACGACATCTTAAGGATGTTCTTAGAAAAACACAGATTGTAAAAAAACTTGACAGAACCAGTAACCTGCTTTCCTCTACAGGAAAAGAGAAGGAGGAGGAGGGAAAGAGATCCTCCCAAAGATTTAGAGACTAAAAAAGACGAAAGGCTTTTAAGAGATTAAAAGACATATTGACTATACTGATAAATAGCAAGGAGTAGACCACACTTGAATCTTGGTCAAAATAAAATATAAGGAGGAGAGTCATTTTTAAAACAATCAGAAAAATATAAAAGCAATTGGGCATGGTGGTGTACACCTGTAATCCCTGCACTTTGGAGGCGGAGGCAGGAGGATGGCCATGAGTTCACGACCACTCTGGGCCCCATAGTAGCCTGAACTACATAGTAAGACTATCTCAAAAAGAAAAAAAAGAAAGAAGTGAATATATGTACTTGAGTGTCACAGTAGTTGGCTGCGTGTCTTAGTAGCTACACTCGGGGGATACAGGAAGTGATCTTTGTGTTTACCCCATTTGATACAACAAATGGCATGGTGTGTTTTTATTGTTACACTGAACTGTCTGAATTAAAAATCTTCATAGCAGGAATTTATCCTTCTAATCTTCAGAATCTAAGGGATTTGTGAAGTAACAAATTGGCATTGAGATTATTGGAATAATGACATTCAAAAAATTTATTTTCCTTCAGAATTACCTACATTTTGATAACAAAAAGACCTGCCAAGAAAGAAAAAAAAAATTTTGGCTGCTATTCCCTCACTTTTTGAAAGCTTTGCCTCAAGCTGTCAAGCAATTTATACACCATCCAAATACATGACAACTGATGAAAAACTCACACCCTTTTGTGGGTGTTGAACCTTTTAACAATGTATGCCACGTAAACCTTCCACATACCTGTAAAAATGTATGCCCTATTAGATTTGAAGACCTTGTAGACCTTGAATTTAGAAATTTATCCTGGGACTCAGCCACAAGTCTTTATTTGTGCAAGAAAAAAAACATGACATTGCAAACAGACTTGTTTCACCTATTTCAAAAAGTCAGTATGGGCTGGGGATTTAGCTCAGTGGTTCTGATGCCTGCCTTGGAAGCGTGTGGTCCTGAGTTCAATCCCCAGTTAACCAACAATGCCGTACATGGTGGTGGCTCATGCCTGTAATCCCAGCACTCAGGAGGAAGAGGCAGGAGGATCGCTGTGAGTTCGAGGCTCTCCTGGACTACATAGTGAGCTTATGTTTATTCTAAACACTCGTTACATATTAAAAATGTAATATTTTAAAAATATAAAAGCATGACTAGATCTCTCATGAGATTAGAGAATGACAAATTTTAAAACGTAATCATTTTGTAGGAATTTTTAAGTTTGTGTTTTCTGGAGATACACACAGAAATATCAACCAAAGAAATGCTGGGCTACCTTGCATCTGTTCCAGAATAGCATGGGACCTACATG